>JAVQJL010013534.1:0-20108 GCA_036024295.1 Nannoperca obscura
CAAGTCAGTACCAGCTGAGGGCAGGAGGTGCTGAATTTTGTCTCTAATAGTTACAATTTTATCATTAAAGAAGCTCATGAAGTCGTTGCTACTGAGATCTATAGGAATACATGGCTCACTAAATTAAAAGGGCCAGAACCTATCATCTTTTCATACAGGCTGTTTTACATTGCAAAACGTTTTATAATTCATTTTTTAAATTGTTTCTCTTATAAATTGGCCTTGTAAGTCACTGGTGTACTAGAAGTTTCACATGTTCGTTTGAAATAATTCAGACATGGTATGGCAGTACAGTGCAAACAATTTGGGCAAAAATAAGTACTATAAAATGTATAAATTGTCACACCCCTCTTTGCAGCGTAGCTCAGAAAGGCCCAGTGTATAGAGCAGCACTGACACGAAAACTTGATGTCAAACAGGAGACATGTGGACACCCTCTTGTCAGCTCCCATAGCCGTGTGATCTGGGAGTACTCCTGGGTCTGCACAGCTGCTGCTTCTCACCTGAAGCACAGAAAATAGAGAGAAAGTATAGACACCGAGATAAAGATGGTGGCTAGATAACATAATCATGTCGGGCGACATCTGTGCGCATACAGAGAAGCGTGTGGATTCACAGGGAGGGTGGCCATTGTGGATATTCACACAAGTACCGTGGGGTGTAAGTGAGCTACTTCCCATCCTGACAACAATTGTTACAGTATATTGGGAATAAAGCCACTTTGAGGAACCTACACCCCACAGCAGTTCTGTTTTCATGTGTGTGAACCGAGACAGGTATGTCTCTCCTTTTGGCTTGGCTCCATTGTTAGTCTCCAGTCGTGCCTACATGCTGTGAGTATCAATGGACACATCTGGATGGACTTAGTCAAGGAATCCTATAAAGAACCTAATGGGCTCTTCTAACATTTTTTTGAAGACTGATTAAGAGCCGTTTAATATCTTGTTCACATCAATGAGTTCCATGTGTGATCTATTTAAGTCCCCCCCCCCCCCCCCACTGAATGCGTTATCTGTTACTTGCTCTCTTTCAGTGTACTGGGGGTTTAGGGTTTAGGGGGTGTTGATGAGACTTGCATGCTTCGTAAGTAATGGGCAACACTGTTTAACATTTGCTCATGGGGCAGGTCAGATACTTGAATAAACTCCTGCTGCTCCATCACTTTCAAACCGAGAATACATGGAAATCGTAGGTGTTTCTGTACAATGAAAACGATCCCAGCTCCCTTAACAAACATGGAAAGTGTTACAAACTCTCACGGATACTGTCATAAGACAGATTTTCCAACAAATGTATTCTCAACGCATGTTTGCAAACTTTTGTTGTTCAAGTTTCACTCACTTTTAGTCCCGCTAACCATAAAGTAAAACCGCTATTTGGAGTCACGCCAGCATGAAAGGCAAATTTACACCTTGCACATTAGCTCAGTTACACCCAGCATAGTGTGGTGAAGTAGCAAGCAGGCTTCGCTTTTAAGGCCTATTTGCCTTCCAATAGTTTGACCCTTGTGTTTTATGAGGGAGACTAACACCATGAATTACATTTGTTACAAATTAGGCTTCCTGGTGCCGTAAAGTTGACACCTGCCACTTCAAACCTTTCTTTGGAAAGGAGGACGGCCATTGATAACCGACCAGAAAGAAAGAAGTGCATTAACACACGTTAATTAGCTAGGTTAGCTAACTCATGTCCACCTGGTCAAACTGACTACAGGGTAAATAACCGTTAAGAATAACGTCTACAATAATTGCTGTAGTTTGTTACTTAACTGACGTGCATTAAAAAATCCTGATAGGTCTCCATACCGTCTAAAAAAACAAATTTTGTTCAAATAACTATCAAACAATCTAATTTTCAGCCCAAAGGCCATTAGTGTCGTTTGGCCCCAAGATGTCGCCACTATCAACGTTTGGCCACGGCTAATGCTGCTTTCAGGTGCTCCTCGTAAGATTGTCTTTCTGGGTTTTAAGGGATATATATGTGACATTATTTTAATAAACAGGGTGGAAGTAATTAACAAAATGAACAGAAAAAAGATCAATATTTTTTTTATTCTGTCATGTATGAAGCATTTTCTTCGAATAACTTTTCAGACAACAGGTTCTTAGAAACTTTCTAAGAGCAAATGACTTTCACGGTCAGATGTTATCATTATTGGTTGTTACTGAACCACATTAATGGTTGTTGCTGAAGAAGTGACAAGTGAGTCTCTACAGCTAACGTTAGTAAACCCCTGCTCTGAAAATACAATTCGACACATTGTTCGTTCTCGAGACTAAAAGTCAAATTTCCGACAACACTTAAAGACACAATAACCCCGGATATGACCGCATAACCACATGACCCAAACTTTAGCTAGTAGCTGTAGCACAACAGCTAAGCTATTCAAAATAAAAGCTTTCGGAAGCAAGTTATCTTTTCGATAAAAGATTTCGACGGTAATATGGAGCTGTAGGTAGCATTTGTAAGCAAAGGTAATACTGTCAGGATGAGTTTTACTCTTAAATGTGTGAAAATAAACATCATTAAACGTAATTTTGGTGTAAAGCTATGTAGCCAAAATGTTTTCCGTAGCTAGAAGTAACAATACAATTTACGTTATTTAACGTTACCTTTGTTTAAATGCAACACAATCTGCATTGCTGTGGCGATTTAACGCCGATATGTTCCTAACTATATGTGATAAATGTACCACTATATTGTACTGTTAAATACATTTAAACTGACTAACGTTACAGTGCTTAGTAGCTGATGTGCAGAGTTGATGAATTGTCAAATTGTTAAATGAAATCTAAATGGGTGGGAGAGAAACGGGACGAAAGCGCAAATCAGCAACAATGTCATGACACTGCATCCCTGACTACTGATCTTTTCCCTTTCAGTGTTGAGGAATGGTCTGACTGCAGCAGTACCAGTAAAGATGCACAGCCGTCTGCAGGAGTTGAAGAAGGAAGAGGAGACTCTCCTCAAAATCAAAGTCATGCTACAAGACCAGCTGAACAGGTTGAAGGTAAGTGAGAGAGTTCACAGTATGGGTGTTTTGGGGCTTCTGGCTGTGTTTGTGCTACCTGCGGTTTACATGTCATGTGGCCACACTTTGTGTTTCAGTTTGAAGAAGGGGCCTTGAAATCTATCATTAGTGCTCAAACAGAAGAAGGAGCCTCTGAACGCTCAACCCCAGAAACGGAGGTAAGTCACTGTACAAAGAGAGAACAACCCCGCTCACTGCTCAGAGGTCACAATCTGTCATATTAAGATCATCACAATAGTATTTCTGCTTGTGTTTGTTCATTAAAACACACTTAAGTTGGATTGTTGAAATTGAGGCTCTTTTTCACCACTATTACACTACTGCACTCTCTGTCTTGCTGGGGAAGTTACAGTTTGCGGACCTGAATAACCTCACTGATTACATTTACATCCACACTAAAACCAAGCTACTCTGAGTAATAACGTTAATACAGGAAATCAATTGACGTTTATGTTCATAATCTCATTACTTTGATACCATAGCCTTAGAAAAGCTTGAATGTGTCATTCAGCGATTAAGAATGAATTTATAGAGCTTATACATTACATATTTTGCTCTCTTGAAGAATGTCATAAATTATTTTATTTTTATTGTCTGATTCAGAAACGTCTCTGTTTTCTGCCACAAATGCACTATATACTATCCTTTTAATTAAACATAAACTCAGAGAAAGTTGCTGGTAATCACTTTTAAGACGCAACCAGTCACCCTCTACACCCTCTATATTCTACTGTTTATTATTCTTTTTTCAATAACTTTATTGAGAAGTGTAACTGTATCAAAAAGCAATTTCCCTTCTGGGATCAATAAAGTATTCTGATTCTGATTCTGGTTCTGATAGGTGCTTCATATTTTCAAAAAGCTATTACAATTAACTCACAGAGACGTACTACTGCATGGACAAACCACATGCATAATTTTACATGGCTTCAGACCATTTTTCCAACATGACTATATTATTTAAAAATGTGTAGTTCGACTAAAATAAGTTTGTCTCCTGTTCTCACAACAGTTTTTAAAGTTCTGTCTTGCACACTTAGTTTGCACTTTTTAATATTTTTAATTTAAAAGTGCTCAACATGTATATGCTTATTATTTGCCTTCTGTTGTTTAAGGTTCATATTAACCTTGATGATGAGAGCGAGATCAATCGAACCAAACTGCTACTGAATGCGGCTGTAGATTATGATATGGAGGAGGAGGAGGAGGAGGAAGATGAGGAGGATGAAGACGAAGAGGATGATGAAGTAGATGACAATGAGCTTGAGCTTGTGCCTGAGGAGGAGGAGGAGGAGGAGGAGGAGGAGGAGGATGATTACTGAGATTCTCAGTGTTTCATGGGACTTCAGTGTTTGCACCATTGAAGAAGAAGAACCACATGTTAACGGACATCTGTTCATTTGTTCACCTGTTTTGTACTGTCATTTAGGACATTTAAGTTATTTGGATGGAGTGAGTAACAGTTACAGTGTAATGATGTGTGGTGCTAACAGTATCCTCTCCTTTGCCTGATTGAAGGCAAGTCATCCGGGTTTCAAATGATGTTAGAATTCATGTGTCAAAGTTTGTGAGAAATTTCTCACTGAAATGCAGTAAGACAGTGTTATTAGGTGCTTATAGCTTACTAGACGTATTGTGCATTTTGAGAATTAGCATTAAAACGTATGGCTGGGCCATATAAGATAGTGTGTATGAATTGTGTAAGAAATGATAATCATAAGCACAAAATAAAATGTTTTGCATAGGGTTCACCTGACTGATTTTTACAATATGTACTTATAGTTTCATGCTAGCATGCTTCCTAACATACAGTAATGCTTGTCGGATGTAATGAATCTTTAATTTCGGGCAATAAGAGGATGCATCTTTTTTTCCCCGTGTACTTCTCAGATACTAACTTAAGGTAATACATATGTAAACTGTCCTAACCTGACCCAGGAGAATGGGTAATGCAGTGCAAACACTTTCCACTAGCAAACTATTCAGCATTTTCTAAACAGCTAAAACAATACAGTGAGCTTCACAATAAGGCCAGCTTGCACACTGACAGCAGGGACAGCTCTGGAGAAGGGTGGTGCTACAACAGGCAACATACAATAGAGATTACACCAATAGATATATACAGCTTTCCACATGATCTGTTGTTCCAGGAGAGCTCCCATTCACCCAGGGACTTGGGCTCAGCACACATACCTGCTGCAAATGAATTCTTCATAAGGTTCACAGGTAATTGGACATCTTATTCAGTATATTTGCTCTTGTAAATCAAATTTTATGGAGTGATAGTTATGGGTTTTGCTCAAGTGATTGAAAAAAGCATTTGCAAGTTGGATACTGAAATGCTAAAATGAGAATATATATTTTGGGAAAAAAACAAAGGTAAACATGGTCAGGGATATGTATTACATTACATTAATTAGTATTCATAATATTCATAACATTAGATTTTTTTAAATGTCTATGTCTAAACTTTAACCATATTCCTGATTTAAAGTTAAAATAGTGCAATGTCTTCAAGTTTGGATTATATGGTAAAGTCTATGTATCACACTGATCGCAGGCTTGTTGAATTATAAGACTGAAATGTGATGTGATGCTCCTAAACACCTGGAATTGAAATTGTAAGGGTATTGTGTTTAGTTTCCGAGAGATGTGAGCACTCAAATCCAAACATTATCCATGCCAGTGTAACAAAATATAATTTTTCAAACGATGAGGTTACGAAAGAGCCCATGTTCGCTGTGTGGAAATAGCCGTCCACTGTCATGTGATTGTGCACTGTAAATATATCAACCTCTCCAACATTAACTTTGCTTACAGAGGTGAAACCATAGTTTGTATGGGATCTGTCTGCCTCAGCAAGATGACCTCACACTCCATTGAGTTTGAAAAGGGGCATTTGGCTCTGCATTAGGGATGCGGGACCCCCCGTAGTCCATCACATTGGATGCTTTCATACTGTTTGATGACAGTTTATTGTGATTACATTCAAATATATTCTGCTACTAATTTAGACTTTGTTTTTAGAATGAGGATGTGTGTGTATATGGGTTTTTGGAAAAACATGTTTGCTCCAGACCAAGCCTGTTATTGTGATGAAGTGGTGATGAGCGCTTCTCGTGTGTGTGCAGACATCAGTGAGGGACTGGAGCAGAACCAGACAGTTACTGTGCTGCAGGCTCAGGAGTACCATGCTGCCCCGCTGTGCATTCAGTGTGTGCCATGTGTTTATGTTGGTGCTGTGTCTGTCTTCGGCTGAGGACTTCGACTGGACAAAGAACGACCACAGCTCCTTCTATTATGGCACTTTTCCAGCTGGTAAACACAACTTGTTCTTTTCTTCAGTGGGTTAGATGGAGTGCATTTCTTGTGGATATTATCTCTCTTAAGAGCTGGTCATCTAAATCAGAATCGCATCGTTGCTGCTAAATTTGTATTTGTTAGGATTTTCATGGGGTGCCGGCAGTTCAGCCTATCAAACAGAAGGAGCCTGGGACAAAGACGGAAAAGGACTGAGCATCTGGGACGTGTTCAGTCACAAGAAAGGCAAAATCCAACAAAATGAAACCGGGGATTCGTCTTGTGAAGGCTATCACAAAGTCAAGGTGGGGTGAGCATGGGTCTGAGAGATATAGAGAGAGCCGAGGCAGGCAGAAGGAAATCTAAACATTTCACTGCCTTGTGTGTGTTGTGCAGGATGATGTTTCTTTGATAAAGGAGCTTAAGCTTAACCACTATCGCTTCTCCATTTCCTGGCCTAGAATCATCCCCACTGGCATAAAGTGTGAGTAACTGCTGTTAATTCAAGCCTGGCATATTTAAACTGTAAACTGCTAAAGCTGAGGAGATATCTACTCTTTAATACAATTTGCAGCTGACCATATAAATGAAAAGGGAATACAATACTATGATGAGCTGATTGACCAACTACTGGAGAACAAGATCATTCCCATTGTTACTCTGTATCACTGGGATCTTCCACAGGTCGGTATACAAAATACTGATAATCCCCAACTTCAGCCTTTTTGCAGCACAACACCATTCTTCCTCTTTCCCGAGTTACTGCACTCTTTGCTTTTCTAGGTCTTACAAGAGAAATATGGTGGATGGCAGAATATAAGCATGGTCAATCATTTCAATGAATTTGCTAACCTGTGCTTTGAAAGATTTGGCAACCGAGTCAAGTACTGGATCACTTTCAACAATCCATGGGTAGGTTCAAAATAAATGTACATTCACACCCACCTTGTCACGTATACATTTATTTTAATCATAGAGCTTGGATAACTATGTACCTGCCTGTTACTGAAAGTACTATAATAATCTGCTTCAGTCTGTAGCAGTTGAAGGCTATGAGACAGGTGAGCACGCTCCTGGACTGAAGCTGAGAGGAACAGGGGCGTACAGAGCTGCCCATCACATCATCAAGGTGGGAGAATAAAGACACAAGATCAAAAACACTTAACAATTAATGTGCCAGTTTAAACTGAAATCATGTTCATAACATCTTTTTCATAGGCACATGCTAAAGTGTGGCACAGTTATGATACACAATGGAGGGGGAAACAAAAAGGTAAGGTAAACATATTGACTTGCTTCAGTATGTCTGTCTTCAGTCTGTCTTAGCGCTGAGAGCTGCTGTTCACATCTGCAGGTCTGGTCGGCATCTCTCTGTCTGGAGACTGGGGAGAGCCGGTGGATATCAGCAACCAGAAAGACATCGAAGCAGCTGAGAGATATGTCCAGTTCTACCTGGGCTGGTTTGCCACACCCATCTTTCATGGAGACTACCCTCAAGTGATGAAAGACTTCATTGGTGACTTCAATTGTAAACAGTTAATACTGCAATAATACTGGTCATCAGGGAGTCAACTAATCACAGCGCTTGTAACTGTGTGTGCAGGAAGGAAGAGTGTCCAACAGGGCCTCGGGACGTCTCGCCTGCCCACATTTTCCCCCCAAGAGAAGAGCTACGTCAAGGGGACCTGTGACTTCCTCGGCATCGGCCATTTCACCACCCGCTACATCACCCAAAAGAACAACCCATCAGGTCGTAGTAGCAGCAGCTACTTCACTGACCGCGACCTGGCGGAGCTGGTTGACCCACGATGGCCTGACCCCGGGTCTGAGTGGCTCTACTCCGTGCCTTGGGGTTTCAGACGTCTGCTCAACTTTGTCAAGGTGACTTATGATGTACAGATGCAGTAAAGGCTGACATTTGTTCTGTACCTGAAATGATCTCAGCACACTGCAACCCTAGTTAAATTACATTAAGACAACTTATTGCACATTATATTGATTTGTTCCCCATTTAGACTCAGTATGGAAACCCAATGATTTATGTGACTGAGAATGGAGTCTCCGAGAAGATGTTGTGCACAGAGCTTTGTGATGAATGGAGGATACAGTATTATAAAGACTACATCAACGAGATGCTGAAAGGCGAGTGAGCTCACGCACAAGCACGTGCATTTCTTTAGTTTGGAGCAAATGTATCCAAGTCTAATCCAATTTTTGCGGTCAACTCATTCTCGGTTCTCAGCCATCAAAGACGGAGTCAGTGTGAAGGGCTACACTGCGTGGTCCCTGCTGGACAAGTTTGAATGGGATGAAGGCTACTCCGAGAGGTTTGGCTTGTACTATGTGGACTTCAGGAACAAAAACAAGCCTCGCTATCCCAAAGCTTCTGTCCAGTTTTACAAACGCATCATCAGCTCCAATGGATTTCCCAATCAGAGAGAGGTAAGAGACACGACGTGGCACCTACAAAGCCCTGCTTCTAATCCTTTTACAGACATTCAGATATTCTTCTGAA
Organism: Nannoperca obscura; assembly: GCA_036024295.1. NCBI lineage: Eukaryota > Metazoa > Chordata > Actinopteri > Centrarchiformes > Percichthyidae > Nannoperca > Nannoperca obscura. The sequence goes on from JAVQJL010013534.1 coordinate 8,847, forward strand.
ATTGAAACTTAATTACGATTTATTGGTTAATGCTTGACTGTGCAACAAATATGATTTCAGTAACTGTGATTGTGATTGCATTCTAAACCCGCGCAGGTTGAGAACTGGAGGAGGAAGGCTGTTGAGACCTGTTCTTCTAGCAACCAGCTCCTAGCCGCAGGTCAGTTCGTCCATAACATCCCCGACCATGTGTATCAATAATCAGAGGTGAACAACTAGCTGGGGTAAACAAATAAAGATTCTGATCTAAATATAAAAAATAAAATAAAATAACTGCCAGTAGTTTTTAAATGCAAATAAGATCAATAATTATAATCTGACTTTAAGCACCTCAGAAAACACATTAACAAATTATTAATTAAATAAGGATGGAAATATAACACGTACTCAGCAGAATCTCTAACAGAATATATAACAGATATCTTCTTTGTTTGCCCCTCCAGCTAGAAGAAAAGCCAAGGAACATGCAGAAATGCCAAAGGTTTGGCCAGTGCATGATGAAGTTTAGAACTTGAGGGTATATATATATGTCTTCCATTAATGTCATATGTTTTCTGTTGTTTTGTGATTGTGTGGTTTTAAGTCCGACTAACAGAAACAAGCCTCTGCAATTTAACACTTAGACGTGCCTCTGAAACAAGCGTGTACTCCCTGAGTGTGCAACTACGTCTTCCTTCATCTGGTTTGCTTAAATCTAATTTTCAACCAACAGTCCTTTTGATTTCACAGCAGCATTGACAAAAACTCAGTAAACATAAAGCTTATCTGTGGACTGCCCACGGGGTGTTTCTCAAAGCGGGATTATAAATGTACCCAGATAACACAACACCAGTGAAACTTGTCTGTGGTAGATCCAAAGTGAATGATTCGAGGAACATGATTCAGCAGTGCCTGTTTATTAATGTAATAAATAACATTCCAAAAGATTAGATTTTTAGGTTATCTGGGTATTGCGCAAAAGCTGCTTTCTGAAATATTCCCCAGTAGCTGCATGCAGCTCTCAAAGGGTTAAAGTGCCCTTAATCAACTCTGAGTACTTTCTCTTTTTTTATTAGAGGAACAGCGGAGTACTGCTGCCAATATTCTAAGACTTATACATGGTAAGGAATCACTCACGCTCACTATAAATCAGATAAAAGATACTTGATTTAGGGGGAAAATGTTAACCCTTTGAGTGCTGTGCTTGAGCAACATTACTCCCTTCACATGCAGTGTCTGAACTACATAATATTGTTACTGAGTTGTTAATATGTCTGTGTGTGTGTGTGTGTGTGTGCGCTTTGCAGACCCTTTGACCAGCCACATGGAGATGGTAACTGAGATCGTTGTCCCCACTGTGTGCACACTCTCTATTTTGCTCAGTGCCATCTTCCTTATGTTCCTGCTGCGGAGGAGGAACTAGAAAGGAGCTCTCAGTGTGCATGTTTACAGTCACAAACATCAACACACACACACACACACATTTTAAGTACATCTTTAATGGATCATGTGTGGACATAAATACAATATTTGAACTGAATTTCAAGAGAACTAGTGACTTTATAAATTTGACGTGCATACAGTTTTTTGCCGTAAAAACATTGGTTGCGCCTATAACGATGAATTTAGTACAAGACACTCGAACAGTGTGCATAGCTCTGCAACATGTTGGATTTTCTTATTACAATATTGCTGTGGAATATTACCGTTGCAAATTGCAAAACCCTTGTGACCTACTGTACTTTGTGTTTTCATTTGGTTAAAACAGGGAGTTGTTTGGCAAAAATCTGAATCCGAACATAAACACTAAGGACTGAAAGTTGTTTATAGAAAACATTTGACAAAAACACAGTATATCACAGGAAACCCTATACTGTCCCTGTGGACTTTGTGATGGAGTTTAAGTTCATCTGGCTACTTCTTTCATTTTAAAACATGTTAATTACTGGTGAGAATATCAATATCAAAAAATGACAATAAACTCCTCCTTTGTTGTTCAGTTGTGTTTTGTGTAAATTCATGCAAAGCTGACGAGACTGCAGCACACAGTGGTGGAGAAGAAGGCGGGATCCTCGCTGTCGCCATTCACCGTTTCATTTGGGTAATCTAAACACAGAACAGTCAGAAAAGAAAAAACATACCTGTACTTCACTGGGATAGTAACCACTATATTGCGTGTGCTGTATTTGGTGTGGTGCGTAAAGATCACCTGTTTCAAAGATGACATGATCAACCAGTGGTCTGTCACTGAGCTGTAGAGATGTCCTGACCTCACGAGGACTGTGGCCACTGGACACCTCGACCCCCCACAGCACTGGGTGCTCTCTGTGGAGCACACACAAACATGAGGGATGAGACAATAGCTCCTGTTAAAACTTTGTAGTAAAATGCATATTCGGTGATCTGATCACAAGAGGGCAGCTCTAAAAACACATTTTTCACAACACTGAGTACAACAAACTTCACGAGCACATCTGAAGACAGCTGACTTGCTTCTGCCAAACGACTTACAGAAGTCCTACCTTCTGTTTCACCTTTTTGACACTTTTGTTAAAAGTGTGTTAAAAATGCGAAACGAAAACACTAATATCTCAATTTCATTTACAATTTTCTTCAGATGTAATAAAGCAGTTAGCGTGCAAAGGGCTGTACTCCTTACTTCTGGTAGAAATGGCTGATCAGCGCAGGTTTGATTTGCAGTTTGAATTCATACTCCTCATTGTATGGTTGTGTTTTGTAGTGCTGCAAACATGATCTAGGAGAAATCAGAATGGTCTATGTTAATGTCAGCTTTAGGAAAGTAGATTTTGCACACTCGCACATTACTGGAAAAAGCCACATTGTTTTACTGTGTGAGAAGGAAGAGCCGGTCGTAGGGCAAACCCAGGTAAGTGCTGCAGGTCACAATTATTTCCAGCAGATGGTGCAGTTTTCGGAGTCGGATCACTTGCTCCTGCAGATCAACCTCTGTGCTCAGGTAATAACACTACACAGTCAAATATTCAAAATTTTAGAATACGTTATTAACAGTCATTTGAAAATAGTTGTCAGTGAAATAGCCTTAAACTTACCAAGTGGTTTAGAGTTGTCAATTCTTCACCTGAGAGAGAAAATAAACAGTTGCAAATAGTTAAATGTCAAAGCAAAGTTTGTTCTTAATGACTCATACACAGTGGGGTTAACACTGTAATCCTGTGTCAAGAACATAGAGTTGGACAGAGATTCAGAGTGATAAGTAAGAGGTTACCAATGAGGTAGTTAATGTAATCCTTTCTCATCTTGTCCAGACCCATCTCCAGCAGCATGTGGACAGAGGTGATACCTGTGAGAGACACATGATCGATCTGCTGGCGGTAGGACTGCAGGATGAGCTTGCTGAGGGAGCTGCTGCTGTCTCTGTGAATCTGGAGAAAGTTCAATGAAACTGAAACAAACTTTACACACAGCAAACCCCTTATCTTTTCTCAGTGATAAACAGTTTTCAGAGGCGGCATCATTTCATACCCAGGGTTTGATGTCACCGTATCTTAGAGCTTCAATGACCATTTTCAGGCAGTCACCGATGTCTTGATATGAAGTCACACCTGTAATGAAAAACAACAAAGAGGAAAATGGCTGTCACTCTCTGTATGTAACGCTAAATCAAATGAATCCTAGAATTGACTCACTCTTTCTCATCCGAACCCACAGCTGCTCCACAAAATCCAGATCGCCTCGTTCCAAGAAAGAGTTGAAAATTTGAGTGTCCATCTCAGGCTTCAGCTTCGTGGGCTAGAAAAAAAGATGAAGAAGCAAGAAAGTTGCCACATTTATTCTGAAATTAACGTGAAAAGTCCCTTGATTTTACCACACTATCATACATCCGCTTTTTTTGTAGCCTGATCCGGTAGTGTCTTTGCAGTGCTCTGAAGTTCTGAAAGAAGAATAAAAAAAAAAAGAAGAGAAAATCATCTTCTTGACTACCTGTCAGCAATAAACCACTGTGAAAGTCCATTGATTTAACAAAGCAGACACCTTCTAGCAAGGCCTTGGTCAGATGTACAGCTGATGTGCTTTCCAAAGGTTCCATCCATTCAGTTTCACCAGTTCTCAAACCATCAGCAAGAGTCTGAAATAACAGGAATCTGATATATTTAGTGGTTTATTCATGAATTGATACTCCTCGTCATTAATCTCAGTTTGCTGTGGGACACAAACCTGAAGAAACTCCAGCTCCCTGTACATCTCAAACATTGGGCTCCTCATGTCCCCGCTGGCAACTTTGATATTCTGCAGGTGAACAAAGATAAAAGAGGCAAGTACACCAAAAGGACGACTTTATTTGGTATTTAAAATATTATCAAATTCAGCTTTATACTTCTAAAAAGTAAGTATTTACGATAGAGAAAGTGTGTTTGAATTACTGGTGCTTACCAGTGTTGCTGTAGAGGACAGGGGCGGGGTTTCGAGGATACTCTCCACATGGCTCCATTTGAAATCCACTGTCACACTACTCTGTGACTCAATCATGGTGTTTTCAACAACAGTGGAGCCAAACAAGGTGAACCTGGCACTACCTTTAATCGCCATCTGGAAACATTGACAAATGTAAGTGAATGAACATTCATTCACATTGACTTACAAGAAAACATGCACACTCACTTACAGAGGACAGGGGATGCCTTTTCTTGTGCTCTTGTTTAAGCTCGTCCAAGGTTATGAGAGATCTTTTGTCCACAGTTGAGCCTAACAAAATTTAAGTTGGAACAAAACAAATGCCAGAAACATCAATATCACACAGGAGTTAAATAAAAACAAATATTCAGTATACTGATACAATTTCATGGGTGGGTTATTTAAATGAAGCATTTGAGCTATACCTTTGCAGGTGACAGAGTATAATTTCACACCAGATACTTTATTGCCCATGCAGACCGTTTCAGCTCCAACCCAGGTTGTTCCAGCTGGATCAGACATGTCACATCGCACCCAGAGAGGGTGTAAGGCAGGGATGTCGTCCACAGTGGACACATTAGCATTTTGAGATAATGTGTACCAAGAAAGCAACTGCCTATAAAAAGATGAAAGAACATACTACATTTTGTCATCTGCAGTGTACGAGCTATAAAATCCTCCTAGCACTTGCTTCCTTTGGATGAAGTGTTCTACATCTTAGCATTGGTCACCTTGCTTTCATAATTGTGAGCGCCTGGGGTCCCAATTCTGTCTGGAGGGCATCATCATCATCATCATCGTCATCATCATCAGTGCAGTTTGATGTTTCAGTCATTTGTTGATCAACAGGTTCATTTAATTTTGGAACCTTATAAAATAAAGACATCAGGGATTTCAACAATGTATGAAAAGTGCAGGTATCTCGAGGTGATGCCTTGCTTTTATAATGGTGCATGGTTGTAGTGCACAGCGATGGCAATTGAACAGGGCTAGCAAAGTATACTGATTCCTATGAAACTGATGATTTATCACAAGAACCATGGACCAAGAAACCACAGACCTCTAATGCAAGACAATGATCACGTGTAATTCACATATTACACTGTCTTGTCTAGGGCTTGCAGACACCCTGATTATATTTAACAAATCCCAGCATCAACATTACTCACAGCTTTTTCACAGATGAAGACTGGCTGGTTGCCACAGTACATATTCAACACAGGGAGTCTGTCTCCATTCATCTTTAATATTCGGGTGTCCTCCTGAAAACCCAACAGATAATGTATCAGCATCACTACTATAACATAGAGAGACAGACACACAAAATTGCGATAGTTTACTTTAGGTAAAATGAAATTACCTCAAATGTCCAAGGATCATTTCTTTCCTCCTCTTGAAGAGAGCTTCGAGCAAACGGCACAACACATATAACACAGCAGAAATTAACCTTACTTCCCCAAGATAAGTAATTAGTGGTGATCAAAGCAACCAAATAGAGAACATTCGCTAAAGGCCACAGCCTAGCGTTAATTTGACGTTAGCTAAAAAAGGAGTAACGTTAAGCATCCGAAAGTAAACTCACCGAAGAATACTGTAAAACTTCTTAGCACTAGATATCACATTTGAGACCATTGCAGAATTATAGAACAGATATCCCAATGCACGGAAAACAATGTGGAGAAAATACAAGTTAACAGAGTTTAGCAGAGTTTGAGCTGCTACTGTTGATATTTTGACGGTCGCGCGCTCACTCGGGCGCTGACGTAATGAGGTCACAGGTCATCACTTAATCATTTAAAGTTTACAAAATCAGAAATACATAAATGAAGTTAGCAAAATGTATAAATGTTACACACATAAACTAGAAAATATAGATAGATGAAATCATTTTTTTAAAAGAAATGTTACTAAGAAAATAGTTCGCCTCTTTACGTTTATCATGCGACAACATGGCGTAAAGAAGTAGTCCCAGCTGTCGTAACCAACTTTAAGTTGGTTTTGTTTAGCCGTGACAATTTAATTGAAAATGATAACGCAATTGTTTGTGTCATTCATACAAATTCTATCATGTGTGTTTGTTTGCGGTAAGAAAAAACAATGGTTGAAAACAATCTGTCAACGGAAGTGATATTTGTCGAGGCGGATGCATAAAGCATATAGGGTAATTTACCTACTTCCTTTTTACTGTGGCCGCCATAGCGAGTGGAGCGTGGTTCCCGGCGAGCCGAAAAGAAAATACCCATAATGGTGAGAAATTGCATTCATGCTGTTATTAAAGTGCCGATTAATAACGGGGGGTTACGTTGTTGTTTGTATCTATCAAATAAACACGCATTTTCTGTCTGTGACAAGCTTAACATCAGTTTTAATAGAGTAGTGAGATGGAATGCTCTCGGCTAGCGGAGCTAACACGAGGAGCCATTTTGGACGAGTAGCTGAAGTAGTTCATCCTGTTACACGTGTGGTTGGCGATTCAGTGGTCGATCTGTAACAAGCCGGTAGCAGATGTCGCTTATTTAGACGGGATCGATATTTTGCACGCTGTAGATATTACTCGGGATATTCGAGTGCATTTATTATATTTGACGACAACGGCATCTACAGCGAGTTGACAAGCTAACGTTTAAAACTGGCTGGCGAAGTCACGTTAGCTAAATCGAGCTAAGCTAAGGCCAAAAGCCGCACATTTCTCGGTGAATTTGTCCTAATACGTGATGTTAATGAGCAGGTCATGTTAACAGCGAGGTGCATTTGATTTGAAAGGACGTTACCAGTTTCACCAATTTACGTCAGATTTGAAAGTTAGCAGCAGGGTGTTTCTAGATGTGATGGCTTGTCAAGACACGTTATCTTAAATAATTTAAATTCTTATAGAGCCGCTGCATCTTACAGTATGCATTGCGCTTCTGAAATTGAACACTATGTATCAGCCTGAAGCTCAGTGTTCATTTTGTCTCCTAGGCCTGTGCACGACCCCTGATTTCGGTTTATTCCGAGAAAGGAGAATCCGCAGGCAAGAATGTCGTCATGCCTGCTGTATTCAAGGCTCCTATTCGCCCTGATGTTGTGAATTTTGTTCACACAAACATGCGCAAGAACAGTCGCCAGCCTTATGCAGTCAGTGAACTGGCAGGTGAGTGCATATGTCTGTCTTGAATTGACATCTTGATCAAGGTTTGCCGTCATAATTTAATTTTTAAGATGCCGATTGATCTCATTTATTCCCAAATCTGCCTGTTTATTTCAGGTCACCAGACCAGTGCTGAGTCCTGGGGTACAGGAAGAGCTGTGGCCCGTATCCCTCGTGTGAGAGGTGGTGGTACTCACCGCTCTGGCCAGGGTGCTTTTGGAAATGTATCCTTTTGACCAGAATTGAAGGAATTTCTCCCTTTTTTTAAAAATATACTGTATGTGCCAAGGTAAACTAAAACACAAACAAAAGACTTGCAGTGATGGTGTAATTTGCGTCTGACTATGTGACCAGTGACAGAATGCCTGCTGTCATATGCTGGCACAGATGGTTGACGAATAACCGAGTCTGAGCAGGCATTATGTACTAAAGTACTTACTTTACTTCAGGAGTTGTCAAACCTCCTTGACTTTGGACTAGATGTGTCGCGGAGGACGCATGTTTGCCCCCACCAAAACCTGGCGCCGCTGGCACCGCAGGATCAACACAACCCAGAAGCGCTACGCCATCTGCTCTGCCGTGGCTGCCTCTGCCATTCCTGCACTTGTGATGTCCAAAGGTAAGCTCCAAAAACAATTGAGGACAAACTGGGATAAAGTATTTTAGAAGTGTATTTTGGGTTTCCTATAATGTAACATTTCAAAGTACTGCACTTGCCATGATGGTGTAATTTGCGTCTGATCCTGTGACGGTGACAGTTGCCTGCTGTCTCTAAGCTGTCACAGGTAACTGATGTGTGTTAAATTCTGAGCAAGCTCGGCTAACATTATAGCCGCTGACAAGTCACAAGAAGCTTGAGTGTGTCTTTGGTTGACATGGTCTTCTCTGTTAGGACACCGCATTGAGGAAATCCCTGAGGTCCCACTGGTGGTTGAAGATAAAGTTGAGGGCTACAAGAAGACCAAGGAGGCAGTGCTCCTGCTGAAGAAGCTCAAAGCCTGGAATGACATCAAGAAGGTAATCTAAATTCTTAGCACTGCATTAAGAAACACATTATTTTACAGTTAGTGCTATTGAAGACGTTTGTTGTATCATACCTCTTTTTATACGTAGTCCCCTCAATTTTAGGGGAATCCCTGTTGGCAAAAAAACCTAAGATGGCTGCAGCACAATCTGAGTAAAGCATGACTGGGAAACATGTCTAGCATCTGTTATTTGATATCTATGATATGCAGTGTAGCATTAAAACCTCAGATTTAACTTTTATCTTACTTACTATCAGGATTAACTGAAGTTCATCTGGCTGTGGGAACTGCTTAAGTTTATAGTTATTAGGCATTACTATGTTTTTGTTTTGTTAGTGCATTGTAATAACAAACATTCCATTCTCAGGTCTACGCCTCTCAGCGCATGCGTGCCGGTAAGGGTAAGATGAGGAATCGCAGACGGATCCAACGCAGAGGACCATGCATCATCTACAACCAAGACGCGGGTGTCACCAAAGCCTTCAGAAATATCCCAGGTGTGTTTATTTGTCGGGTGTAATGTTCCTGGACGTGTTCCCTAAATGGACATCAGAACATTATCGTAACGTCTTTATTTTTAATACCTAACGATGTATAGTTCCTATCCAGCGGGTAGAAAATGGGTGTGTGGTGACAAATGGTTACATCACCAGTCATTGCATAGCTTAGTTTACACAGGTGTGTAATGACTCAATATTTCAGTTATGTAAACTTTAAATGACATTTTAAAAGATTCAACAACTTAACTCGCATGCAAGTGTTTTAATTATTATTATTCTGTGTTATGAAGGCATCACTCTGCAGAACGTGAACAAACTGAACCTGCTAAGACTTGCCCCTGGTGGTCACGTTGGACGTTTCTGCATCTGGACCGAGAGTGCTTTCCGCAAGCTGGATGAACTGTACGGCACCTGGCGCAAACCTTCTTCCCTGAAGAGTGGCTACAAGTGAGTATTAAAGAAAGCAAGGAGCACAAGTACAACTGCTGTTGACCACATCAGTGATGAGCTTCCACTTCATGGTCCGTGTTTTTGAAACTAAATGATATTTATCGAAGTTCTGAGTTTGAGCAGCGATTCAATGACTTATTATTTTATAGTTTCCAATATGTGGAATTTAATTCTTAATGTCTTATTTATTCCAGCCTGCCCATGCACAAGATGACCAACACAGACCTGAGCAGGATTCTGAAGAGTGAGGAGATCCAGAAAGCACTTCGCACCCCTAAGTAAGCACAGGCCACTTTCAGTTATTGAAATTAGGTTTTAGCTGGTCAACTATGATGATATTCCACTTCAGGTCCGTGTTTCTGAACCCTGATTATTATGGAGTCCTGAGCGACACAACGTTCATTACAAACTTGGAGTGTAGTAGAAAATCATGTCGTTAAGACTGGGTTATCTTGTCATTACAGCAAGAAGATCAACCGCAGAGTGCTGAAGAAGAATCCTCTGAAGAACTTGAGGATAATGCTCAAACTGAACCCTTACGCCAAGACAGCAAGACGTCATGCCATCCTCAAGCATGACCCTACAGTAAGAACCTAAACAATTCACGTTGGAAGAAAATGGTGTGGACTAAAAATTGTTTTTTACTTTAAAATCTCATTTGTTCTTTCCATAGATCAAGGCCAAGATGCTGAAACCCAAGAAGAGGCCTGGAAAGAAGAGGGCACCTGCCAAGCCCAAGGCATAAATATACTTACAGACTGGAGTTCAGTGATAAATAAAGCAGTTGGTTCAAATTTACGATTTACAGGACTATTTATTTCACATAAGCCAACATAGATTTTAGTCTGCTGGAGCTGTAAGCACTCAGGTTAAAGATGAATATCAAACACAGGTTGAGCAGCATTTGTCATGATTAAATCATTTGATCATTAGAAAAGATGGCTTTTTAATTAGTTAATTTCACTTGGCATGTAGGTTTGTAAACTAAACATACAACATTTTAAAATCTGTTAATACTCGATACCAATAATATAGATTCAGTCATTAGAGGACCTTGGGATGTGGGGTTGTAGATGGAATGGGTTTCATTGCTGTACGGAGTCTAATAGCGCTGGCAAACACTTTAAAATTGAACCTGCAGTTTTTCAGCTTAAATGATCTTTGATGGCATCCAATTCCGTATTGTGTGAAAGGTGTAGACGTCTGTATTTAAATGTTTTATATACGGTCTCAATTTTAGTGGAATTGAGTATTTTACTTGTCTGAAGTTAAAACTGAAAGCAAAAAAAAGTCACAGCACGTGACTGGGAACACTGATGGTAAGGTACGGAATCGCAGATGGATCCAATGCAGAGGACCATGCATCATCTACAACCACTGGTTTCTCCAAAGCCTTCAGAAATATCCCAGGTGTGTTCAAATGTATAATTCATTATTGTGTTGGCTAAATGGATATTGATTTCAGTGACAGTCATTAACGCTATCTTTAAGACCCTGTTCATTGCATAGCTCTGTATGTAGGTGTGCAATGACTCAATGTTGTAGTTTTGTAAACTAACTAAAAGATGCAACAAGATAACAGTATTAATTACAGGTATGTGTTGTGAAGGCTTCACTGCAGAATGAACAATCTGAACTTGCTGAGGCTTGCGCGCCCCCCCCGCCGGGGGTGCGGGGGGCGGGGGGGTTGGGGGGTTGGGGTGTGGGGGGGGGGGGGGGGTGCGGGGGCATAGGGGGTGTGCAG
>JAVQJL010013542.1:0-24499 GCA_036024295.1 Nannoperca obscura
TTTGTGTGTGTGGAAGTTGGTCTCGACCGGCTCCATGTGATTGAGTGCCCTGAGATAACTTTGTTATGATATGGCGCTATATAAATAAAATTGAATTGAATTGAATTGAATTGAATGAAGGCAACTGAGGTCTGAAGTTACCCTAAAATACAAAAAGTATTACCAGGGAATATATTTTGAGTGTGCCGTTGTGGCTGCTGGAAGAGCTCTATTACTCTCACAAAAAAAACAGTTGGGGGGGTTGAAATTCCTGCCGCAATTGCCTAACATTGCCAGTGGCAGTCAAAAAATCAATAACTCCAAAATAAGACCGCTGTTCTTCCAAATCCTCTGATTACTCCCACATCACCAATAACTACTGCTAACACTGTCCATAACTACACTCCCTCAGATAATCTGATATATAGTCCAAAATGACCCCCAACAGAACATGCACTCTTTTCACAGAAAGGGAGGAGTCGAGAACATTGTTATTTACTGTACATCACATATCAATGTCTCCTTCACGTCCTTGATAACATACTGAAACACAAATAGAACATTAGTACAGTAAATCTACCCTCTGATTCCTGCAGAGTGTTCTCTGACTGACATTTGGCTTCTTTAATCAGGGTCCTGGAGCAGAGCAACTGCTTGGCCCAAACTTGAGATGTTTCAGTCACACAACATTGTGCAGGATTGTGGCGGGCGTGGTGCAACCTCCAAAGTGGAATTCTGGGAGGATTTCTGCTGGCGGAGAGAGGTGGCAGTAGTTCAAACAATGTGGAAATAAATGTCCAGCACCTTCTCATGATCAACAAAACTCCATTTCTGCATAACTAAAATATATAAAATTACACTCTCAAGTGTAAAGTAAATGATCAAATTCTGTGGTTTTCAGTGCATCATTTTGTAACAGGTTTTGTATTTTATCTTTTTTACTGTGCCCTCTTTCTCCCAACCTGCCTTCTGCAGCATTTTTTTCATACAGTATATATCCCAGAATGACTTTCTACATACCCAGAGAAGACACCTGAACTTATATTCAATCTGTGTAGTTGAAAAGAGTGATAGCAAAATAGTAAAAGTAATAAAGTGGAAAATTTTCAGGTCACAAAAAGGTGAGTTGCACCCATTACTCAAAAACCTGCCCTTCGTCTGTAATGGATTTCTTCCTGATTGATTGCTGAACATGGAGGCAACAAGGTACGTCTAGAAAGAAGCCCTTGCTCTTTGAATCTCAGGTTCTAACAACAAAACCTGATGTTTACATTTATGTGGCAGATAGCTGAGTTTTTTTCATCCACCTCCAATGAAGCTGCACTGAAAATATCTCAGGGTGACATCACAGTTGACCAGCTACCCACAACCAGACAAGAAAATTTGCCCAGTAATACAATGTACATCAATGAAAGCCGTTATAAAAGGGTCACTGTAAATTGATTTTAAATGGTTTTTCCTATAAAAAAGATTAAATGTAGCAAATAGTAAAACGCAGACTTGACTAACAGAACGTCTAAAGACTATTCTTTCATTTGACACTGCTGCCTTTGTTACAGAAATATTCCTTGTTTGTTTGATAAATCCTCTCAGAAATCAGCTTTTCACATAATTGTGCGATCTGAATGCTCACCACCACATTTGATTTCAGGAGTTCCTTAAGCATTCATGCAGCCCCATTTTCCAATTTTCAGGATAGGGAGCACATTAGCCTGATTAGCAGGTGGCCCCAAATGTTGATTAATGTGATTTGATACAGGGAGATAACTCTGCCTGATGCCTAATATTTAGCTGATCCAGAAGACAATGGACATTAATTATCGTCGTTACTAATGCTTCTGGCATGAAATGTTCTCATTACCTTCCCATCCATACCATTCCCATCTAGTTTAACACCAGGAAAGGCAGCGGAAAAAAGAGAGAGAGAGACAGAGGGAGAAAGAGAGACAAAGAGAGAAAACAGACAGATTTATCTAGCAAAAGGAAATATAATGAGAAAGATCAGAAACACAAACAGTAAGAAAAAAATAGACAAATGGATGATAGATGGATGGATGGACAGATGAAGGGATGGATGGATTCAAATTCTGTAGTGTTAGCTGTATATTTCAGATTTTTTCCATATTGTCTGGAACAGCGATGTTATCAAACATCCATTACAGAGATAACATTAGCTCCGTGACTTGGTTGAAAAATCTTCTTCAGCTGACTTTTTAATGTTTCCAGCTAACTCATATTTAAACCCAAAATATGAGTTTGAGAGAGAGAGAACAGACAGATTTAGCAGGCAAGAGGAAATATAATGAGAAAGATCAGAAAGACAAACAGTAAGAAACAGGTTCACAGTTGGATGAATGGATGAATGGATGGATGGATGGATGGATGGATTTAAATTCTGTACTGTTGGTTGTATATTTCAGATTTTTTCCATATTGTCTGGAACACTGATGTTTTCAAACATCCATTACAGAGATAACATTAGCTCCATGAAAAATCGTCTTCAGCTGACTTTTTAAAAAATCATCCCCCCCCCCCCCCCAAAATCATCTTAATATTCACTTTCAGTCAGAAAAGACTAAAGGCTAAAGCTACATGTTCCAGGTAAAATGTCAGCATCCTCACTAGTCAATGAAACATGAAGGCATGGAAATTGAGGAGCAGTATAGTTCTGCAAGGTTCAAAGTACATTTAATAGCCGTTCTACAACACAGAGCTACACAATGAAATTAAAGTTATAATTCAATTATTATAAAGTTCTTCTTTGCAGGTTGGAGCTAGTTTGCCCTGGTATTATAGTACAGTATTATAACAAAAATATAATATCAGACTTGTATTTATTTCTAACATAATGCTAAACATATATTGTATTTTTGGTTTTGAAAGGTGATACAAAAGATGCAAGCTCTTTGGATACTGAGTATTGGTCTTAATAGAGGCCCCTGCGCACCACACAGAAATCTAAAGGTTGACAGAACTGCTGTGTCCAGTCACAGTTGCAAAGCTATGATTGGGCAATTGCTGTTTGGCTGAGGGGTTTAATGAACGGTTGATCAATACAACCTGGGCATTTGCTGCTGAGGACAGAACCTGAGCTACATTTGTCCATATTGATGTTTGTAAAATGCAGAAACTTGAAGGCCTTCGGTAACATTCTTCACGTTCTTGTCACAGACTTGTTGCTCAGATCTGGTGGTCTCACACAGCCTGCACTGAGATTCTCAACATCACACCAGTAAGAGAAATTTCAAACACCTTTTTTTTAAATATATATATGTATGAAGGCTTCACTTTAGTGATTGTGGACATATTTGAGCCTGTAATACAAGACTGTTTGCTCTGTTGAAGTGAGATAACCGATCCTTAGGCAGAGCTCAGAAAATGCCTCTCCTCGAGATGATAGAAGACCTGCGCAATGCCTCCCTATCCAGCATTCAATGAGAAAACAATAAACAAGCCTGGGGCGGAGACGGAGAGAGTGATAGGCATACAGTTCTGATCACTCAACCAACAGAAGCTCACTTTACCGGTTCTGTGCTTTATGCACATTTGTGTTTATGAAATTGCAATCGATTGTTTCAATTACATGCGCGGTTAGACCATGGCGTTGTCACAATTGATGTGCTACTCTGAGTCAACCTTTGTTAAAATCATTCAAGTTGTAAGTGGTGTACAAAACTTATTTTTCAGACTATTTTTTATATCCCACTGTAGTCTGAAACACTGAATTAGACTCCTGAATTAGACTATGGTGGTGAATATAGAAACGTACCAGACAACAAAAAAGAATTGTCTTCTTACTGACTTATCTTATATGGACACAAGCTTTAGGTATTGACCATAAGAAACAGATCATGGGTAGAATAAGCTAAAATCAGGTTTCTCTGTAGGGTGGCCTGACTCTCTCCCCATGACAGAGAAAGAAGTTCAGTCTGAAAAGACCTCGGAGTCAAACTACTATTTCTCCACATTAAAACCAGCCACCTAATGTAGCTGTGGTATCTGGTAAAAGAGTCTTAGTGGTCGACCACCTCTTGTAAGGGGTGTTACTGGAGCAGAGGCATGACTCGCTGGAGAGATTATATTTCATAGAAGCTTCTTGGTACTAGCGGTGTTCAGTGCACGAACAAATAGATCTTTAACACAGAATCCTCAAGCTGAACTTAGTAAATCACTCTACCATGATATATAATACCAAAAAGCCAATTAAACAATCATGACTTTAATTTGTTGCGGATAGCAGGATGTTGTGGCAGTAACCTCATAAACAGTGCTAAACTATTTTTGTACAAAACAGTTTGAAACAGCAACATATTTAACCTACTTATGGTAGAATCCGAAACTTAAGTGAAGACCAGCCAAAAGTGTCTGTCATAGCATAATGGGTGGTGATGCAATAGCTTCCTATTTACTCACCTCAGTATTTCTGGCAATTAAATTGGATGAATCTGCAAAATGAAAACTCATGTCCAATGCTAATGTTGAGCATCAATGCTAGAAGTAGTTTCTCCTCTATGTAGCAAAGCTGAAACTACTGTAAGCGTGTGCAGGTCAGAGTGGTGGATGGATGTGTGACACATCTGACTTTGATGCAGGAGACCAGTGTTTGCATCCTGTAAAGGTCAGTTCAGACCAAAGATTTGCAATGAGACGAGTTGAAACTTGCAACCACTTGTAATGCACCGGTCTGCAATAATGACGGTGTATCGTTTCCATAGAAACAACTCTCTGACTCTCTTTTGTTGTAACGGCCAGCTTTTCAGGCTATTTTTATAGCTGGATATAATTTGTAGTGTCTTAAAATATGAATGAGGATAGTGTTAGTGTTACGTTTGCATTTCCAGTATTGATGAAACGGCGAAACATAAAAAAACAAGAGGGTCGAGATGACCGACTGACTTCGCTATGAGCAGATTGGCTGTTGAAATAGGCGACGTGCCTTATGTTCGACGCTGTCAGCAGGCTTCAGTCGAGCCAGATCACATCGCTGCAACGTTCTAAAATGGATCTTTGTTCTGAACTGGCCTTAACAAACCTGCAATTATGTTCTTCTTCCTCTGTTTGGTATCCACAGCCCTCCAAACCTTTGAAAACAAAAGAAAGGTCTGGCCGGGATAAACACCATAACAGATGGGGGTCTTTTTTCAGCTTTGGGTGATTTAGATCAAGTTTAATATGACTAATAAGTTTAAAGTCCCCTTGATGAGAGCTTTCCCAAATGCTGTTGTTGTCATTTCACTGCTCTCCACAGAGGTTGAGCAGTGCCGTTCTTCTTAAAATTAAGTTTGAAGAGACAAATGTTTAGTATTGTCTCTCCCCACAGTGCTAAACTAAGTGCTGCTGCTTTTTGTGTGATTGCAATCTTAAATGTAATCATTGCACCCTGCAAAATGGCCACACTTTATGCATTACCAGTGATAGGAAGGCATAGAGAAATCACAGATGGGTTGCGAAAACTATTCTTCAAACCATTGTGTTCCTTTAACCCTTTCGACTTTCAACACAGAAAACACAGAACAGACTTGAACATAAAACATGATAAATACATGAATCATATTACAAAATATGTGCTAAACCCCCAGCCCCCACATGCGCTCACGTAAAACATCAGTGACAGCAGAACACTGTACCTGTAGTACATCAGCTACTGTCAATCTGTCGCTGTAATAATGAGAATGATGATTCTAACAAAGTTTGGGTTAATTCCCCATGCCAGACATGGATATTCATCATTCATCTTTCTTATTTTTTTTGTATATGTTCCTGTTGTTGTTTTAAATAAAGAACTATGTTTAAAAAAGTGTAATCAGTTCAGGGACTTCTTGTTTCATTATTTAGGAGTTGTAGAAACCTTTGAGACTGTACCTGTAATTAAGGGCAATAAATTAAGCTCTACTCGATAAGAAAGCCCTCCTGGGCCACCTTAATGTTCAGCATGCGGTGGTCTCTCCTGTTGTTTCTTTACCTAGTTATAGTACACACAGAAAAATTTAAACATCATGCACCCCATGAGTAAAATAAGAAAACTCATTCATCCTTTCCCATTGCATATAACCCACCCTCCCTCACCCAAAGTCTTTCAATTTACTGAGGTAGCACTAAGGTGTTGATTGAAACTCCATTGACTGTACAGTACACAAATCCCTGGCCTCTAATCCCCATAATTCCATCATATTGTATTGTCATTAACCACTTACTGGCTGGTAAATACAAATCCTTTCACCTTTCACTTTGCAGTCCATGGATAATTGCTGTATCCTCTCCTCAGAAGAATTCCCATGGGGTGGACCAAGCAGCACACAGGAAACAGGCGCAGTTGCGCTTGACACTGTAATATGGAGCTACAGTGTACTGGAGCTCAATTGGCAGCGGAAGGAAGGGCCTTGTACAGGTCTGTCATTGCTGACAGTGCAGACGCAGTGGTTAATTAGACCTTTGCAACCTCCCAGTGGTGAAACACTTAAATGTCTGCTCTTTGAGTTGAAGCTCCAATCTTTAAGGTTGCTCCCTGGTGGAGCCAGAGCTTGGCGCTCTATGGTTTATTTAACAAGATGGTGGATTCTAACTTGAAACTGAAGCACTCGGACAGTAGAGAAGGATGTATACATACAATGTGGAATAGAAATTGATGCATTCTAAAATGCACGTTTGCAAGAGTGACAAATGTGACCAAAAGCCAACCCACTAGAGATGTGGGTCTCACTTGTCAATAACAATACACGATTTACTATGTCATTTCAAAGGATACTGTATGTAAAACAAATGAGCAAGATTGTGCTTCATTAGACAAAGTATCTGCACTTAACAAAAAATTACATTCTTGTCAGGACACACACTCTTATTGATTATGCACGTAAATATTTCCCACAGGGCCTTCAAGGGATGTCATAACGAACAATATAGGTTAATTAATTCTCATAAGACATGCACTGGTCTATGATGACTATATTTAGAGAGATTTATGTAACAACAGATCAGCCACAAAAAAAAAAAAGCTTAGATATGAGGACCAGTTCTACAGCAGGTAAGCAACATGTTCTTCTTAGATTAAACTAAAATATTCGATTATGCCATATAGGATCATCTCATTCAACAAGAGTTCAATTATTATCAGTAGGCTACTGTTAATTAAAGAATATTGAAGTGAATCTTCCATAAGGATGTTGATGCAACTGCCTCTCACAAAATTAAGTTAACTTTATCAATTCCTCCTTGAATTTCGTCGAGGAGTACACATGAAATATATAAAATGAAATATAAATATTGTCGATATTTCCATTATTTCCCATTATTGTTGTTGAAGAACTGGAAATAAGGGCCCAAGGAGATAAAACTCATGAGGGTTAAATCCGTAGATTTCCAATGGAAGTTCAGAGTTGGATTTTTTAATAACTACAGATAATTAGCTCTGTACAGAAGAAAGACTTTATGAAAGTTACATCAGCAGATTTTCAACAGAGGTTCTGTTCTGAAAGTTTCCTTGATAAATAAAGAACACAAGTTCCATATATAAGAAAGACGGTTCAGAGTTAAATTACGAGATTTCAATTTGCAAGATGATTAACTGGAGTGGAAAGCAAAAAAGATAATTAAGCTCCAGCATCACTAAAAAGCTTTGGGAAACACTGGCTTGGACTATAGCTATAATGTCCTTCATTACAGCAAACAGACCTATAGGACATAAAAAATGACAGAATACACAATTAATTACTGAATGCATCATAAATTAATGATTGGTCACATATTTGCACATTATCCAAACGTAAGTGCACTTATGAGTTCACTTTTAAAATAATATATAAAGCAGTGACATTTCCCACATCCACTTTAACACAATTACCATAACTCTATAATAGATTTAGAATTGCATTTTAGCCTTCCATTAAACAGAATGATCGTCAAACATCACTGATGTTGAAAAATGATTTGAAGAAAGTGCTTTTGATGTTTTCAGCTCCACACAGATAACATCACATGCGGTGATCCACGGGATAGAGTCTGAGTGAGACTGACTCCTGTAACTCAATATATGCAAATGTTAGCCAGGCAGGGTTCACTTGTAGCGATTATCCATGTACAAGATCTTTGATTAAGCCAGCAGCGTGCAGTGTACATTGATTGTAAGAGCACGTTTCCAAACGACCCCTGTCTTGTGCTTAAACCCAGTCAGTGATTAGTTCAGTAAGTGTAGTGGTCATTTTTCCAGTGTGCTTAATGTATGCAGTCATAATCAGCCAAGCATTAAATAAGTGTTTTATACCTAAACGAGTGCATGCCTTGTAATCATCAACATTTAAATATCTAATAAATCTGCTGTGAATGATGTCTTGATGGTAACACAGAAAAAATGCAATATTTCTAAACGTATGATCAAAAACTCAAAGTCACTACACCTTCATGGTTTCATCATCTTGTTATCTCAACAGCTATATCCCAAAGGTCTCTTTAATCCTCTCTGGAAAATTGGTCTCATATCAAATAGGATATTAAGAAATTCTGAAGGGAAGAAAGTGTATCAATAGCAGACTTGTTGGTATAATACTGCACATTTTTGAGCTAGCCCTTTACATTATCCACCCTGGTAGTTATCTGATAAACTACCAAAATAATTGATCTCTTCTTGCAACATTTTTAATTGAACGGAATCTGGCGTCTACATGTTTCACGATACGAGTTGCATAATTAAACTTATTCCGGATACTGAGGATAAATGCAGGCTGATATTTTTTAAAATAGAAAATAAGAATATTTCTAACGAAATTTCTTTATCTTGAATTGTACATTTGGTAACAACTAAGCTCCATATATAACATTTTTTGTATAATATGTATCAATGTTGATGTCTTGGTCAAAACAGGATGTGAAGCTGTAACACCTCGATGTGTTGCTTGACTCAGGTGTGACAAGAGGCTCTTGCCAAACATGAAACTGTGAGTGACATGTTACTGGTTGGTATGGGCTTCACTTCACACTCATCTGCTCCTACAATGATGGACAGCACACACACACACTTATCTCCATAGGGAGAGATGTTCGAGACATAGGCCATACAAGACATAAATGATCCACGGTGCCCGAGGAATATGTTACAGTGGGTTCATTCATTCATGTTGTCATCACTCTATCGCTGCTATTCTCTATCTTCAAAAACAACTCTTTAGCTCCCCTGCTGCCTTTTAGCTTCTGTAAGCATTCCACGGCTTTGCTACATGTTATTTGTTTAATTCCTTATCATACGTAACACAAAGAATAATCCCCAACTCACATAAACAAATGCCATGGTTTATCTCACAAGATTAATAATTAAAACGTGTTTTTGTGATTTAGGGAAGCTAGTCTTGTACAATACCAGAGTGAATGTAATCGTTCAAGACTCCAGCGGAGACGTTAATGCAGGAGAGCATGTGCACTTTGTAACATAATTAAAAGTTGTCCAGGGGTAGGGACTGCTGCAGGGTGCAATTACTCATAACTGCCAATGTGATAACATGAAAGTCTGCGGATCACTGTATTGTGCACAAATGCAAACATGTTTCAAATTAGCGAGACACTTTCTTTCACAGGTTGTCTGAATGTGTGTGTGTGCGTTTGTCGGAGAGGGACTTGTTTACACACACACACACACACACTCACACACATATAAAGACACACAGGGCTGCACACAGTCTTCAAGCTGCAGTCCTGTGTTGTGTTGTCTTTCACTAATATACAGTAAACCAACTTGTGTACCCTTATGTCAAACAAGAATAATGAAGTTGACATAAAATTCGGCACACTCCCTCTCACCAACCAAAAAGACACATTACAGAAATATATCATGTTTACTCTATTTAACAAGCTTCTGTCTGTCTAATATTTAAGATCAATCAATGAAGGGCCCATAGGAGAATAATCATGGGCAAAAGAAAAGGACAAAAAAATGCTGATCCTCAGAGCTCGTATGCTCTGCGAACACCTGTGCTTTCATGATATCCATTTTATGTTGCTGCAGATTTTTTAATGGGCCATTGATTTGGCAGACGCAAACGAAAACAAGGTGGAAATGCATTCTAAACCATTTATAATGTAGTTTTGAAGCAACTAAGCTTGTCTGGGTTGGATGCTGCATATAATTAATTTCTCATTGTTTGTGTTAGACAGGGTCAGTGAGGTTAATTGAGTCTTACTTCAAAATTCTGGCTGGAAGCCACACGTGCAGTCTTTACTGTATATTCGTTTTAATTAATATAAAAGGAGTCGGCAGCTATCCTTGCCAAGCCTAATGATGGGCAAACGCTGTGTAAACAACAACAAAGGCTGGCCCTGTTCAGCGGCCTGTGCAATTTTAGCTGACATAGCGTTGAATCGTACCGTGGCTGTCACCGCTGCTGCTTTTCCTTCACTGATAGATAGGCTACTCCAGTGAACTAAGTGGAGAGTGAAGATAACCTTCGAAACAAAACCTCGTGGGTATTGGCTGCTGGAGTATTTGCAAGACATGTCATGATACCGGCTTCTCACTCTGCCTCACTTTGAAGCACTGAACGGACTCTCTGGAGATAGTAAACACGCTTTCAGGATGCTCCATTGACGGCCTTCCCTTAGTTCTAAACTACAAAAAATATAATTATTTTTTTTACAAAGATTTACATTGTGCAAACTTCAAACCTGATACTTTGCATTAACTTCAGCACAGCCATGAGTCCACCTCTCAGGTTGAAAACCAGCATCACTGTACACACAGCTTTGTTCAGTATAATAAAGAAACATACCAGTTCCTTGTGACATCAAATTAACTGCTTGTAGAGAAAAAATTTCTCAATAATGAAAATAATTGTTAGTAGCAGCCAAGATACAGAATAATCATGACTATTTTGCTTGCAAATTAGGTGCCTTCAGTGTATGAAGAAATATTGATGTGTTACCCTTTTACACTCCTTTCCTTCACCTTTTTTATTATTGTATAATCTATAGGTTATTTCTGAGTACATGGACTTGTGGTAGGGTAGTTTTTATTTTGGATTTTCTATATTTAATAAACTCAATTGAGGTTTCAGCTCCTCTTATCTTTGGTTCTTAACACTTACTACACTAATTAAAGCTGGGTGTATGTAAGTTGCCACATATTGTATAGTACTTTTTCAAAATTAGATTTGATTATCATAAGAAGAAAAAAAAAGAGGAGAAAAGCTCAAGTAAAAGAGGATATTTAGCTCAAACTGTACAATGCAGATACCCTGTGACTCCAGTCAGGCATGGTCTTATCAGGCAGGCAGAAATGTGGATCTTTCTTTCTTTTTGAATATATATTTAAATATTGTATTGAGCATTTTAGTGTTGGCCTTCTTCACGTATGTTTTTGAAGACTTGGGCTTAAATAAGATTTTGTTTTTATTGAAGTTTTCTTCATTTTCTTTTCCCTTTGGCTTTTGTTTGATAGTTTGACAGTGGAGACAGATGGGAAGTGAAGAGGATGGCATGCAACAAAGGAAATCAAATCTGGGATCACATATGCACCTTAGACCACTATCCAACAGAGATGCCTCGCTTTAGTAACACATTTCAACATATTATAAATCAATGTAGAGCAGTGTTTTGTTTCAAGTGTAAATGTGTACAGCTTCTGAATACGTATTGACATCATGTTTAACTGACACATACTGTTGGATGAAGCAGTGAGATCTCAGACTAAAGAACAAAAATGTAAGACAAAAAACAATGAAACCAAAGCATGACAATAAATATGCAA
The DNA here is from genome assembly GCA_036024295.1 of Nannoperca obscura. Classification (NCBI taxonomy): domain Eukaryota; kingdom Metazoa; phylum Chordata; class Actinopteri; order Centrarchiformes; family Percichthyidae; genus Nannoperca; species Nannoperca obscura. Next base: position 11,705 of record JAVQJL010013542.1, read on the forward strand.
ATCATATGACCTCAGCATAGGACAAAAACAACATCCTGGTCATGACTACATTCTGATGAAAGCCTGAGTGTAGGTCAAGACCAGTGATGCATATTGTGTACACAGGGTCAAATATAATCACAGAGAGTTTTGCAAGAAAATTAATTACTCATTAATTGCACTCTATAGGTTCTCCAACAGAAGTGTTCGAGTGTGATATTAATTCCCTGGTTTGCCTCCTTGACCTTAAAGGTCTGCTTGAACATCAAGGGCCTGTCACTTTATACATGAATAACTGTGGATATTGTTGTATTAGGAGAATCGTTCTTCATTTGACAGGTTCATACAAAAATTTTTATAACAGTGAAATTCATCATGTTTTTTTTACAAAAGCATCCATCCACATAAACTCCAAATATAGAAGTGTTGACTTAAAAGTCATGAAACTGTGGCAGGGATGATTTTTATTTCTTTATGCATGCATACAAACTGCTTCAAAATGTTAAGCTCGCAGTAGTTCAGTAGTATAGATGACAGGGATGATAAGGATGATAACGCAAAAAATGCAATTGATAAATCAGGTTGGTCAGAAATCTATTATTACTTTGTGCCTTTTTCATCTATAACCAGTGGCCGAACCCCGCTAGCAGTCATTTCCCATCTCACAGACTGTCTGGATGACTGATCAGGGTTGTGATTGTCTCCCCTCTCCCCAACACAACCGCCACATACGTCAGCAGCAGCACATACATCTTGAGCAGTCTCTAACTCCAAGCCAGAGGAGTATAGAGCCCCAGTAAACGTTGCAATCAGCGCCAAAATTGGGCCAATTCCTCATAACCTTGTCTGCACGTGGCACCTTGCCTTGAATCATAAGAGCATGAGGCTGTAGCAAGTGTTCAATCTGTCAGCAAAGCAGCTATATTGCCCCAGTACAGTTGAAGAGGGTAAATCGACATTTAATTATCTGTCTGCCCTCAAAAGCTGCATGAGCATTGTAGACAGGATGTAATGGAGTTGCCACAAACCCTGCCATGGCAGCAATATGTACAAACAGCAGATATATGACATTGCAGCTCGTTGCATAAGGTATGTGCTATTCTGTGCTCTGCTTGACAGCTGACGTGTAATTTGAACAAAGCTGGTTTGAAATGTTTTAATTCTTTGAAGACACAGGGTCTTAACAAAAGAAAGAAATATTAAATAGACATCTCAGGTGTACTTTATTCCACTCAAAATGAAAACCCAAATATGGAATATTTATTCCCAAACATCAAGCTTCTATGCCTTCAAACCTATTTTTGATTTGTCACTCTCTTTTCTTCCAAGACATCAATACAACTCCCTCACAGTTTGAAGAGTTGACTCTGTGGCTTCTTGATGAAACAATCATCTTTTCTTTTAACAAAGCTAAAGCTACGCCATCAAAAAAAGTGACTCCCATCAAAAAGACTTGAAAAAAGGCCTCTAATTTATAAGCACAGACTTAGACTTGGAAATAAGTTCCTATTGACCCATTGTTGAGAGGAGATGTTCGATCTTCAGCATTATGTTCAGTCTGGTGGCAGTGTTCTTTATGTTTCTCTTGAAGAGAAAAGCAAAATCAATTGTGAAAATGTTTCACGATTCATTTTAAGGCTCAATCGAAGTGCAGCAATTTTCCCAAATAATTATGAACAATCTAACATCTTGCATTTCACATCTTCTCCAGCCAATCATAGGTGTGTAGGCAAGCAGTGAAAGGCGCAGTGTGGAAATTGATTGTCCTCTTTCTCCTCTCACAATCTTCAAAATAAACAAAATGTGCTGATCAATCCAGTCAACTAAGTACACCTCTTGTCAATGTCTTCAGCTTCACAATGGAGACCTGATGTTTCTGGAGCCATTAGTTATGACCAACTTGCCAGACAAGGCATTGATCGCTAGCCGGTGGTAAATGCAACAGCAATCATTTCACAAGGAAAAGAATAGAGCTGACCGTTCTGTCATAAATGGATGTGTAACCTGCTTAAAAAGTGTCAACTTAAATGACTTTTTTAATTTACTCGAAGTTGAGACTGGACTGACTTATTACAACTGGGGTTTGATGTTGTTATAATAAACCTGAGTGTCCCTCAGAGTCACTTTTACACTGCTTCAACTTGGCCTTGCATAGACACATCAGATACCACATAAAGGAAAACATTTTACAAGCTTTATCAAACCCATTTGCCAAAGTGTCCAGTCTGGTTTACTCAGGTTAACGTGTGCGCTGCAGTTGTTTTTCTGAACTGAAGTTTGATAAATATTGTCATGCTGCTGGTGACAGACATCAGTTTAAAATTGGAGTATCAATTTAGTTTTAAACAAAAATGTTATCTTTTTGTGTTTTTATTTCAAACAGAGGTGGAGTGTAACTACATTTCAGAGGGAAATATTATACCATTTATTCCTCTATATTTATCATCTGGAGATAAAACTTACATTTTTCACCAGTTAACATTTTGCATTAAAAACATTGAATAAGCTTGTAGAAATATGCATTGTTATATATTTATTTAACTGATTTGTGTAGCAGAAGTTTTTTGTCTTTCCTATTCCAATATAAATCTCAGGGACCCTCAGATCTATCTTGTGACCCTGACCCCTAGATTGGGAAACACTGGAAACCTAGCTCCACCTCACCCAGCTGTATATGTTCTACTTACACATTACATCAGTAATAATAATCTAATAATGTATTATATAATAAAATAACACTTCAAGTGCATTTGTCTGATTTCTGTACTTTTATCTAAGTAGGATATTGAATACAAGACCTTTACTTGTAAAGTATGGAAGCCTATAGGGGACTATATTAAAATGATAATGTAAACTAAAATAATGCTTAAATAATGCTTACATAAAGAGAAAATTAGGCTACATTGTTTATATTGCATGTTAATTCATTTGACATTTGAATATTGTCCACTGTACAGCAGGTTATATCGTGAAAATGAAATGTCATTTGCCATTTTTCATTTTCAAATTGTTAGAAAATTGTATTTTCATTTTTATTGTTACTTAAATATTGCTTACATAAATTGGAAATCAGGTTACATTGTTATATATTTATTTTTTCCTATTTTAATTAACATTTGAATATGACTTTGAAAATTGAATGTCAAACTGCTTTTCCAGTTTCATTTGGTCATAGAACACTCATATGAGTTTGTGAAAATGAAAATGTAAATTAGATGATTGCATTTTAATTAAAGTCTTTACTCGAATAACACATACTTATGTGAAAATGTATTTTGCTATTATGGAATTACATTTTCATTTAACTTTGCATTATCATTTTAATATAGTCCCTTATAGGCTTCCATACAGGTTGACTATTTTTACATTGTTGCATTTCTTTACTTTCAGTAAAGATTTAAACATGCTGATTTCAGACTTTGTGTACAACATAACATGGATGACATGGAAGTGGAAGAAACCAACATTGCTCGGGACTCTTCTTTAATCCACCTGGCTCCACTGACTCCTATTGTCAAAATGCATTTCTACTATTTCTTGCAAAGGCAGGAGACATAACATATGGTACTTCTAAAAGGATTGAATGGGAGACAAAACTGATGGCTGCATGAAGATTTAATACCAACTGCTGTAAAAAACACAATTAAAATCCAGTTTGCTTCAACAGCTATTTCAAATCCAGAAATGTATCTGAGATACTACATCTTGTGCATCACATTTCCTCTCTCTGTCTCACAGTGTGGGGAACTCTCCTGCTCCAGGGCTTGACTCCTTCCAGTTATCAGCCCAGGTGATTGAGAGCACAGACCGCCATCTCTCTATAGAGGGCACCCACAGACCCAGAATGTCTTGTTTGCTAGAGCTGTGTACATTTTGTATTTGAAAGAGCAGCAAGTCAATGAATCTCGATAATGCGAGAGCCAGTCCACATAACTCACATTGATAGTCCTTACATTGTGCCAAGAGGCGATAAATCTGCTGTGGGAGACATGAATATGCAGTGGCAGTGAGTCTGGCTTGTTCTTGCTTGCATGCCCCCTGATGCACAGTTTATTTCCTCTCCCCCATTCCAAACCGATAAATAAAACCAATGAGGCGCAGCACTATCTCATCAACAGTGTTCTAAAAAGCACAAAGAAATGAAGCAGTGCATTTTTCAGAATATGCTTAAAAATGGCAAATCATTAATGTAAAAATTGCAATTTGTGACAAATTGTGTTGGCTTATTAGGAATTATATCTACTATAATTATAAATCAAAATATGTATCTATGTATATGCATCTATCTATCAGAATATTATGCATGATCTGATGCATAATTAAACAACCAAAAAAGTATATTTTAAAAGAATTCAAAATGACTCCTAGAGGCTGCAGCTTTCATCCTTCCAAAGTTAATTTCAGCCCTTTGATGATGCTAGAAGTTTCAGTTATCTGTTTTAGGCAAAATGCATAACACACTTACTGAATCTGTGCCATAAACAGGTAATTCAATAGTTTCAGCCCGGTTTTGCCGCCTACACTGCAGTGGTGAGAGAGACATGGGCAGCACTCTCTCTGTGTGATTGTATATGTAACCTGCAGCTTGCATTTGACGGCTCTTTGTAAGGCATGAAAAATGGACAGCAAGATAGGCAGCAAGCAGTTAAGGGGGGGTTTAATGTACTCATTGACAGAATGTCTCAAATAACAGCGATAAGAAGCCTGCGTTGTCAATGGCCCAATCCTCAGCTGTCACTTATTTCCCTCATAATAATTCATCCCATTCACAATGCTGTAGGCAGCTGGGGAGTTTTCCATCTTCTTTACTTGAGGCAAGGGGAAAAAATGCAATTTCCATCTCAGTGCAGAAAATAAGAAGGAAATCTGCACCTTTAACATCCCAGAGAATGCAAAAACCTGAATCTCACGATATAAGATGTGAAGAAATTGACTAATAACATACTGCTCGTGTATACAAGTGGAAAAGTAGAGAACCACCGGGTCATTATTCGGATCCCTCTCACCTTCATAAAATACTTCTTGGACACAGTTGACAAGTATGCGTAACGACGCGTGCCTCTAGTGGCACCGTGGAAGGAGGGTCGTCAGACGCACGCAGATGCACGGCTTTCTGCACTACCTTTCCATCCAGCACAAACTAGAAGATTTTTTTTAAAATGAACACTGTGTAACAAAGAGCCCTTTTGAACAGATTTGGACGTTTTTCAACAACGAGCCTCGTGCCATTGGCCGCGCGCAACTGGAGAGGAGCGTAGCGGAGCGGCTTTTCCCACCTTCACAAAGCCTTATTCATGACTGGAATGAGGGACTGGAGTGATTAAACTACAAGAAGCATTTTCTGAATGACTGAAGCGCATTTAGATTCCTCAGCACTCATCGCGTAACGCTTTTGCCTGTTTGTCTTTCGGGCGACAGAATCGTTCGAAGCGACCCAAAGTTCCGCAGGCGCAGTTCTCCTCCTCCACGGCGGCGCAGGACTCCGGCTCGGCTGTTTCCGTGGTACTTGCCAGTAGACAGATAGCGTCGGCGGTAGGAGGGGATACAGGGACTCCTGCAGGCTAATTGTAGCAGCCTGTGTTCGCAGGTGTATCACTGATCCGCCCGTGAGGGACTGGGGGGCTTCAGCCAGACCGAGCCGCTCTCTGACTTGTCAGTAACAGAAAGAAAAAGAAAGAAAAAAAAAAACCCTGAGAGAATGTTGCACCAAGTACAATGAGCGCAAATTTGTCGCAGACACCAAACCCCATATATGCTCCGTCGAATTCAGTTTTGATGAGCGATTCTGAGTCGTCTTTGGAATTTTAAAAAAGTGGATCCCGCGACTTTACAACCATGCGAAATACTTGGCTGTCTCCCCGGAGTGCGATTTGGGAATACTGGACATCGCTGATTGCATGTCTCTTTTGGATTCAGTACTCTTACGGGATGCCTCATGTCATTCGAATAGGTAAGTTATCCACATGTAGCCTTCATTCACACACACACACACACACACACACACGCGCACACACACAGGTTTGTATCGTAACCTTGAAAGTTGCCCCGTATTCCGCACATTTCAGTGAGGGTCCTCGTCCGTGCATCCACAGCGGCAGTGGTTAGTTTGGGAGTAAATGAGCAGTCCCTTTCATTTACCCTGCCGCTCGCCTTATTTGGGATCGTGTGGGAATTTCCATTTTACTAAAACGAGGGACAACCAGTAAGCAACAAGATAAGCAGTGCATTTCTTTGTGTGCAAACGATCGCCTGTACAATTGAGAAATGCCTTCTCCACTCAGAGACCGTGCAATGCCATTTTGTGGGTTAGTGTGACCTCTATGCACTCTGCTTTGTCTGTTCCATTTTCTGCAGCCAGCATGTTGAGTCACCAGCTAAATTCAGGCTCATTGCCATCCCTTCTGGAAGTAAGTTTGAGCTTTTAAGGACAGCCCGTTAGTATACCAATTAGGAAATGCACCATCAGAAAGTTTCAAACAATGTCGCAATTTATTCGTGGGAGATAAGAGAAGTTGAATCTGATCTTGTCTTATATGATCTGCATCTCGCCACTGCAGACAAAACAAATTACACACGAAGGAAACAAAATCTTAATGTGTTCAAAGTTGCCCGAGTCCTCCCTCCTGATCTGTCACATATGTGAGACACACGCACACACACACACACACACACACACAATAAGAAGAAGCAAGGTTTGTGCTGGCGTTGTCTTTTTTTCCAATCACTCACTGAGGAACAATGTGAGAATTGTCATTCGGAGGCTGGCGATGCGATGAAACATTTTGCGCCGCCAAGAGACAGGAACAGAATGAAGATCAATACGGTTTTTGTCACGAAGCAAATCGTTTTTGACATTTGGCGGAGTGCCATGCAGGACAATTACTCAAAATGGCATTGGCCCACATTAACATACCACTACGACAGCCGGAGTGCAGGCAGGGAGTGAGAGCATCTTAGAGGCATGGAGCTTTTTATTTTTTGTTTTTGTCTTCGAGGTATTAAATAATGGTTGGAAGTGGTTGAATCTTACAAAATTGCGTATTTTCTATTCCAGCACTCCAACAGATGTAAATAGCCTTTGCAAATCAGCTACACCTTGTATGACATATCTGCAAATCACCAACATCCCACTCTGATTTTGTAATATACATAATTCCTGTCAAGATCAGTGGGTGGTCATTGAAAAGGTCCATTAATCCAAATGAAAGTTATCAGACTTGACCAGGATAAAGATCCGCTACATTTTACATCCGTAAAACCTGGAGTGAACGCTGTCAAGCCTTCTGTTTATTTAATGCCAATTCTAAAAGAGAGATATAATAGAAACACACAGAATAAAAGCTGAGACTGTGGAACAATGTTAAGCGCTGAGCGTCATATGCAGCCGTCGGGCAGGCCCAGGATGTCCCTGTGATTGACTGCTGCACTCTGAGGAGCCATGACTTCTCTGACATTGCTGCATATGGACTTTGGTGTTGTCTTAGAAACTGCATAAATCCTGGAGCTCTCTTTCTACTGATCTGAAATTGTTTGGTCAAAGGGACACTTTTTTCCCTCATGTTTTTTTTTAAACTGTGGCAGCAGCTCAAATGAAGACCTGAAATAGACTTGACAGGCTTTGTTTTTAAAAAATGTCAAAGTGCTGAGACAAATTTACCTTGAAATGTGCTGCAGCCGCACTATTGCTTTTTATAGAATCTATCATTGCTTGCAGTGCAAGAGCAGTTGGTTTTTTTTTGTTGTGTTCCTGAAATTGTATTTCGACAAGGTGGGGAAAGGGACATGCAAGAGGTTTGCCTCAGTGCCAAAAGAAAAAAAAAATTCAAAAGGCTTAGCTCTCCATATGATCTTTTGAAACTGAGTGTTTATGTACAACAGCCGTGCGTGTATCCATTTTGTTTTGTCCACTTGAAAAATAGGCCTGTGGGAAAACAATGACTACAAAGAAACGTTCTATACAAGCACACTTACTCAATTTCATTCTATCTGTTTTAATAGTGGATCAGGTTGAGGGTGTGCACAAAATATGCAGCGTGTGTGTATTATTGCAGACACATTGTAGCATTCTCCGTGAGAGGACGTTAGTATTCACAGTCGAGTTGATTCGTTGAGGGATGAGCGCTTTTTTGAGTGGGTGTGTACTGGACCGCTTTTGCCCCCCATTTTTCATAATTTGGTACTTGGTGTGCAACTGTGTGTGCTCCCCCCCTCCACCCCTGCTAAAACCAACAGAGGGCTCTCTTCTAGTCAGCGCATGTTGGCCAAAGTCGCTCCTCAGCAGTGGTTAACCAACACAAACCAACCCGCGTAAACCGTCGAGGTGGGCGTTGGTATTTGAGCGCGGCGCTCTCTGTCTGTGCTGTGTCTGCTCTTGGTTAGGTGGCCTGTGCAGTTCTCCCAAGTACACCATCTGGGTAATGGTGGGCATCCAAGGTAGAGTTGTTGCCATTGATTTTAGTGCTTTTACAGTGCATTGCTCTAAGTTGAGGCCAGATGGTCGCTCCGTCTCATTCTGAAGCCTCTATTTGTTGGAGGGAATAAAAGACTACTCCTCCTGTATTTGTCCTCTTACACGCTGTGCTTCTCTTTTTTTTTTTTTTTTCTCATAAGATATGGGGTGTGTGTGTAGATAATTCCTGTGTTTACCAGCATGGAAATAAGACGTTTATAAAAGCAGCACACTACAAGCAGTATACATATGATAGTTGATTTCTGTGCTTTGTTCTGAAACCCAAGTGTGCTTAATTCTATATGCACAATTTATTAGTTTCCCTACATGCATTGCATTTTTCAATATCAGATAGGGATTGCCAAATTTGGAAATTTGATCAGATAGATATATTACATGTATATATTATATCTGTTGTTAAAGCATACAGTAATGACATTAATAAACATTGTCTCTTTCATCTGTGGATTGATGAAACTAATTCATCATGTGTTGCCTCTTTTCTCTCTCAGTGAGGTTATGCACTGCCTGACAGGGATTTATTGAATAATCAATTACTTTATCTACCTAATACTTAAAGCACTTAATCAGTGCCAGTTAATCAATCTCCCTCTTGATTTCATGTTGATTTCATTTCCTTAGCTCCTCGCTATGCCCCTACAACACCTGGTCACATGCATTTTTCATTTAGCTTCCCTAAAATCATTTGGGCAGCCATGACTGCGGACTTAATTATTGTGTGTGAAACAGCTTGAACATTTAAATATAAGCTGACAAATGTGCAGCACTTGAAGCTGTATGCAGTGTGGCCACTCATAAGCTTCAGTGGGATAAATTGGGGTTTGTGGTCACCACTTTGGTCTGCAAACACAGAGGCCACTTCAGTGGCTTGTCTTTATCCCCCACACCAGCAGCAGCAGAGAGAGACTGAGAAGTTTTCATGTGATTAACTCTTCTAGCGAGCTAGAGAGAGTGCACTCTCTATAGAATTTGTGCAAATGTCTCATCTGAAATGACTCAGACATATTTTAAGAGACCGCGAAAAGCTGTAATGGTACTTTTGCAATTCTACTTTTAAGAAAGTCAAACCAAAAGGGCTGCTTGTGTTGAGAATGACCCACAGGGGGATGGCATGACTGCCAAAGAGAGGGAAGAGGAGGACATTTTAAAAAGTGTTTGTTGATGAAAAAGAACGAGGAGATGTTGCATCAAAAGTTGTATCAAATTAAGATGGCCATCAGTTGCTGATGTGGAAATGAATATTTCATTTTCATCTAAATTTAATCTTTCCCTAGACAGAGGGAGGATGCAGGGAGAAGCCTGCTGGTAGAGGCTTGGGGCAGGAGAGTTGTCGTGAATATGAACAAAGGCTGGTAGAGGTCACAGAAGAATTGGATACAGGGAGAAGCTTCTTTGATGTGTAATTCCATTATCTGTTAGCGAAAGCAGAGATTGAAGGAGGGGAAATACAATGGTTGTTGTACCTGCAATAACACACTCTCCCTTCATCCACTTGTATAAACATGGCTGGATAAATGAACTGCAAAAGAAATAGCAGAGGCCTATTTTGTGCCAGGAATATATCTATATATATCTATCTATATCGTAGCTTTCACACACATACACACACTATATAAAGCCACACTCCATCCACAACATTTTCCAAAACATATGTCTGGTCTCACTGGGCCTCTTGTACACAATCCAATTCCATTCTCTCTGTCAGCACACTTGCGGCTCGTCATTAGCTTCAATCTCGCTGATGAGAAACGGCAGATGTTCGTTTTGTTGAGCAGAGGGCCCATCTCTGAATGTCTTCTGTACTTGCCTGTGATCCTGTTTCACTTCCACAAACAAATATGTGCTCCCGGCGCGCTATAGTCTATCTTTTCTGAAGCGCAGAGCCTGTTTTTAAGTTAAGTCAGAAAAGCTAATCAACATGTATTAAACGCACTGTGCGAGTCCAAGTCAAAGCGTATTAAATAAACAGTGTGTTTGTGTCTCAGACAAGGTGTAATAGATGTGTAGGCCTAATGTTCTGAAATGTGCTCGTAATGTGTCTGATCACTAACACTAACAAGGAAGTGCAGGTACTTAGCTCCTTGTTCAGTCACACATAATAATGATCATCCAATAATCCAAGCCACTAGGGGCTAATAGAGGAGATCTACCAACCAGTAAAATAATCCTGTGACACAGCAGGGCCCTATCTAGCCCCAGCTAGCTTAGCCTAGACACGGCTAATACACCAGATGGTGTTTTCATATCGTACTACAAAGTGGGTGCTCTGCAGCGAAAGGTCTGCTGCAAGCATATGCTTCTGATGTCTATTGAAATAAATAAGGTGCTGTGTTCCTTATGGCTATACATGTCATGTGTTTTATTAAATAAAATGAGGAAATCAATTTGCTGTTGGTAGATGCGGTATTGTTTTGCAGAGATTTAACAATTACAAAAAATAATTCTTATTTACCCGTAGTGCTATAAACCCACGCCACCATAGTATAATGAAGGTGAATGGAAGTTTGTTCATAAGGCTCACAGCAAAACTTAAAAATACATTTTACTCTAGCTAATTTGCATAACACACAACATTTTGTTTTTGGTAGAAAGAAGTTCCAGTCAAACTGTTTACAGAGAGTATCTACAGTAACTGGGACATTGTCTCTGGTAAGACACAATGCTATTAAATATTTTTATTTTTCATTGTTTTATGTTGTGAGCACCAAAAACTAAATTCCTTTTGCCTCCTTTGTATTGGGGTTAAAGCTGACCCAAAATGGCTGAAGTAAAGACCAAAAGAAGAATCAAGGCTCTATGCCATTATGTAAGTAAAATAAGTAATAGCTTACTACTTTAAAAAAAATTTTGTTTGTAATATGGGTGAAGTTACTCTTTAAACATTTTCACATAACTCAACATAGAAACGTCCATCAGAAACAACAGCCTGATTGATCTGGCCCACAATCTGCAGGCCTCTCAGGGACTCAATGTCATTAGAGCAGGACGTGTGCTTTTTGGATTTGACAGTGTTGTGAAATTCATGGCATGTCAATGTTGGCTATTTCCTTGTGAATGTTTCTGTACCAAGGCAATGAATCAAATTTCATGCTTGAGCCATTTGTCTTTATTATGCACCCTTGTCCTTTCCATTTGACTCTCCCATCTCAGCCCTCCTCGGGGCTCTGCTGGAAAATTCAAATAACATCAAAACAGTTTGAGAACAAAGCTTGATCACGGGGCATTTCGCTCTCAGGGTCATGCTAGCTATATAACATAGTTAATTAGAATGATCTTGTTGGAGGTAATTTGGTGATTATTTTTTACATTTCAGCACGGGGAGCAATTTGTCTTCACTTTTCCAGACACACTGTACTGTATACGTTGGCAAACCGCACACACACCATAGGCGCACAAAGTACTGCAGCAAAAGAGACAGAGGGAGGGAGAAGGAGCGAGGGTGGTTACATGGATGAAGCTAGGGACTCTTATTTAGCTTGTTAATTAGCTTGAACCTTTTGATCCCAATTTTAAAACCCACCACGTCGCAATGCTGGTGCCTTTTGTGTGTTGCCCCGAGCCAGATAAAACTAAGCTTTATTCCTGTGCCTTTCAAACACCATGGCATTCACCGGAGCGGTATTAGCTTTGCGTTCCCTCCTCATGTTAGCGTCATCTTTATCTATTCCCAGATGCTCCGTGTAAACTTGGTCACCTCTGACACCTCGGTTACATATTGTTACGCACATGCATTACAATAACACAACTTTTTCTTCCCACCGCTTTAGAGCAATCAGGAACTGACAGTGGAGGTATCAGCCGCAATGCACAGGTTTAAATCCTATTTAACTTGGGCTAAGGACAATGAATGGAGGGTGACACCGTTTCATTCTGCCCTTTTAATCAAGTGCTCATTGTTATAAATGTCAGGTCTTGGTTGTGTGATTCCCTCAAATTGCTGTTCCATGACTGTAGGGAGATGTGTGCGCATGAGTGTGTGTTTAGGAGAGGCTGAGAGGGAGAGAAAGAGAGGAAGTGTGAGTGTGTGCATGACAAGGGGATGTATAAGGGGAGCTGGCATAGAATCCCTGGAGCGTAGGGGTAGAGCAGGAGTTACTAATCAACTGTGAGAGAGTAGGCTCGAGAAGACTCACCCTCTATTTTTCCCCCAGAGAGAAAGAGAAGGAACAGATAAGACAAACCTCTTCAGGCCAAAACCACTACAAATGAATGGCTATCACCAAAAATATCAGGGGGAAACAGACATCTTTGCCTGCACATTCTGCCTCCGGGGGGGGGGGGGGGGGGGGGGGGGGGGGGGGGGGGGGGGGGGGGGGGGGGGGGGGGGGGGGGGGGGGGGGGGGGGG
>JAVQJL010013555.1:0-10116 GCA_036024295.1 Nannoperca obscura
AGAAGACCACACCAGGTGCCTCTCCTGTCAGGAAACAGGAAACTGAGGCTACAATTCACACAAACTCGCCAAAACTGGACAATAGAAGATTGAAAAAAACATTTCCTGGTCTGAGTCTCAATTTCTGCTGCAACATTCGGATGGTCGGGTCAGAATTCGGCGTAAACAACATGAAAGCAGGGATCCATCCTGCCTTGTATCAACGGTTCAGGCTGCTGGTGGGAGTGTGATGGTGTGGGGGAGATTTCCAACTGAGCATCGTTTAAACGCCACAGCCTACCTGAGTGTCGTTGCTTACCATGTCCATCCCTTTATGACCACAGTGTACATCTTCTGATCGATACTTCCAGCAGGATGACGCTGCATGTCACAAAGCTCGAATCATCTCAAACTGCTTTATTCAACATGAGGATGAGTTTTCTGAACTCAAATGGCCTCCACGACCACCACATCTCAATCCAACAGAGCAGCTTTGGGATGTGGTGGAACATGGACCAACGTTTCCAGCACCTTGTTGAATCTGTGCCACAAAGAATGAAGGCAGTTCTGAAGTCAAAGGGGATCCAACACGGCCCTAGCAAGGTGGACCTAATAAAGAGGTAGGTGAATTAGTGGACATGAACAGACACAAATTTGCCCAGGATGGTTGAAATTGAGGCAAAGACATGTTTGCAAGCATGTTTCACCTCTAGAAAAACATGTGCACTGTGACTGTCGAGATAAGACGACACTCCAGACACACAGCTAGTCACAGCTGTGGCTCAGGAGGAATTTGCAGAGGGGAAAGATTTACGTTTTGTCCTAAAGTTAACACACCTTTAGAGATGATCTTTCAATGTTGCAAAAAGAAAACATAACAATACAGAAATGTGCTGTCAGTTTCTTAAACCAATATTTTAAGTGGTTAAGCAGCACCTTTTTGACTGTATAAAGATGGAAGACATGACAGCTCCTGTCGTAGTCCCCTGGTGTCTGGCTGCAATAAAGGTCATAAACCCCGCCCCCTTTATTTTAGCAAATAAAACATGGGCCAAACTTAAAAATCTAAATACACTGTCACCAGCAGTTGTGTTGGCGGGATCTGCAATCACTACTGCGCAGACTCTGCCTCCAAATGACATCACCAGCGTCTGTGTCCACAATGTTTTGGCTTTATTCTTGTACAGTGGGAGGAAGTGGAGATGTGTCAATCATCTTTATATACAGTCTAATGGATGAACAGCATACACTAGATTGCCAGACTTTGGTGTGCATGTATACCCATATACCCCTGGTGTCTGCAGTTAGGCATAACAATTAGGCTTTTACATGTTCTTGCTCCTTTCATCTTGTGTAAGAGATGAATGTATAAAACATTAACATATGTAAGGAAATAAAAGAAAGGCACAGAATTGGTAGAGTGATGGCTAGATAGATCTTGAATAGATCTTGTTATCAAATATTGATGGATGATGATGTTTTTTGGGCGGTAATGTTTTGGCCAGTTATGAAATTCACATTTTTGAAAATGCTTCACACATTAGCAGAGTTAAAGATATTTTCCGTTGCTTTCAAACCCACGTTTTGAGAACCACATAATGAGAGAGAGGGAAAATAAATGTAAGTCATAAAAGTGAGTCAAACACATTTTAGCAAAACAGCACTTTGCAGTTTTGTAAACATCTCACTGTGGCAGAATATTAAAAATGAATCAAAACGGGTGGGTCTTTCATCAAAATGACACTGTGGATAGAGGGTGAAGGTTGTTACTGCCAGATGTTTATTGGATACTGTACCATCACAAATAAATATTACTACAAAAATGGAAGTTTGAGAACTATGAGGGATGATACATCTGACAATGTGTTTTATAATGCAAAAGATAACTGTAGCCCGCTCAAAGTGGATTCACCATCAATATGGGTGTTCACTGGTGTGAGTCCCAGAGGGCTATGCTTGTGTGATGCTGAGCCACCAGCTTAAGGTATCTGATTTTAGCTAAGACAATGATTGAGCACCATTCATCCAGCACTCATGCATTCTCGTTATTAGGAGGACTACAAAAGCTTAAAAAAGCACCACCGCTGTGAAACTGCTGCTGCCTTCCTCCATCCTCACTGTCAGGAAAGGTATGTTAGCTATCTTTCACAGCGGAAGAAATACGCACCCTGCCCATGTGTGCTATAAATCAGCTCTGTCCCTGAGCTGACAGTCAGCGGAGGACTGATCGGACCAACAGCGCCGGTTTGAAGTGTGTGTGTGGGGCAGGGGTGAGCCCAGTCTGCAGTCAATAACCTAGCCTGGGTGAAAACACCAGCGGCCATTTTTACATTTACTCCCCACATCACACCACAGACCATTTCTGATGGCTATAATATAATATCTTCATCAATTATATTTCTCTGCCTGGTTTAGGTTTTACCCCAGGTATCCCTCAAATACTAAGGAATTTCTACTTCTGCACCATCAAGAGCATCCTGAGGGGGAACATTACTGTCTAAAGGATATTTACACCAGGTGGTGCAAGACAAAGGCTAGGTTTCCCCCTAGAAAGTGATGTTTTGTGTTATATTTTGGTCTTAATGGGGCTTTTGAAATGTACATCAAACAGCCATCAGTCCTTCCAAGATTCAGTGTGAATTATGTATGTGTATGGTGATTCAATAGTACCGCATGCATGTGTACAGCCATGCATGTCCAGTGTATTTTAAGAGCTGGAATCATCTTCGTCAGACAGTGATGCCAAGGTAACATTAACTTGATGTTGATACATTTGATTGCTCTCATTTATTATTTCTCTGTCTTACATTATATTGATGTCATGATGTTCTCTGATTCTGGAAATCCTACAGTGCACTGTAGTTTTTAACAAATGCTTACACACTAAAATTTTAAATAACACATAGCTAGTGACACCTGACCCTCAAGGGGCAAAACATCAGCCCGGATCTGCACAACTACAAGCACATTCTCACATTCTCAAAATACACACCTATAACAATTGATCAAACACACTGTCTGATGTACAGACACTTAGGTGCTTAATTGGAAACGTTTTACCTGTGTTCAACAAAAATTAAAGGTAACGTTGCAGTATGAGGAAGAGGTAGAGGGATACTTCTCTGTGATCCAGAGAAGATGACATAGGCCAGACCCAGCTAGGCAAAGAGATGATGCAGAGGTTTTTTTAACATCATGTATGCTGTGTTAGAATATGTTCTGTTCTGACTTTTAGTGCAAAATGCAACCTTCGGAAATGCATGGATGCACTGACTGAATTTACAATGTGGAGAGAAATAAATATTTTAATTAGTGTGCACTACTACAGTGTTTAGTCAATATATTCATGTACTTTACACTAACAATACTTTTGAAAATCATTAGAAGCAGAAATGATACAAGTGTTTTAGATTGAGCTCAGCAGTGTGAACCTGGTTCAATCAATCCGATCATCTGACCCATGTGTGTGCTATACGCTGACAAAACAGGGTTTTTATAAATTATTTTATAGTTTTGAATGAAGTCATTCATTTTGCTAAAGATCTGAGGTGTTCTGCTGCTTATCTGTGTGCTTGTGTGAATTGTGTGTAGTGATTTTAGCTGAGCTTTAGAAGAGCTGTTTTTAAAATTGTGCAAAAGCAATCAACAATTCTGTAGTAAAATATAAGCAATTCAATTCAATTCAATTTTATTTATATAGCGCCTTATCATAACAAAGTTATCTCAGGGCACTCAATCACATGGAGCCAGACTTCCAGAAGTCAGAGTAACAGTACTTCTATTTTAATTTAATATTTTGGTACTCTTAACTGACCCTGCTTCCTTATCACTATAAAGCACGCCTTATCTAAACAGTTCACAACATATAGTATATTTTTCCTTGCTGGCTCCAACTTAACTTTTGTTCTGGAAAGCAGCAGAATGACTTCTTTGATCCATTAATGTAAATGCTTCTTCTTCTGTAATGTTTTGCTTTGTTTACTCTCCAATAAACATTAGACTGTTCTAATTTTATCAGAAAAAGGACTTGTCTCTGTACTTGTTCTATTAGATCTTAGTGTCACATTCGATACCATTGACCATCACATTCTATTACAGAGACTAGAACATTTAATTGGCATTAAAGGCACCGCACTAAGCTGGTTTAAATCCTATCTAATCAATATCAGTTTGTACACGTTAATGATGAATCCTCTATGCACACCAAAGTAAGTCACAAAGTTCCACACGGTTCTGTGCTCGGACCAATTCTATTCATCTTATAAATGCTTCCATTAGGCAAATTTATTAGGAAGCACTCCATACCTTTTTATTATTATGCAGATGATACTCAATTATATTTATCGATCAAGCCAGACGAAACCAATTGTCTGGCTTGATCAGCCTCAAGAACATAAAAACATGGATGACCTGCAATTTTCTTATGTTAAACTCAGACAAAATGGAAGTTATTGTACTTGACCCAGAACACCTCCTTTCTCTAGATGGCATTGCCCTGGCCTCCAGCGACACTGTAAGGAATCTTGGAGCATCTTTGATCAGGTTATTTCCTTTAACTCTCACATAAAACAAACTTCTTGGACTGCCTTCTTTCAGTGCAAAAACATTGCAAAAATCAGGCACATCCTGTCTGAAAATATGTAGAAAAACTAGTCCATGCATTTGTTACGTCTTGGCTGGATTATTGCAACTCTCTATTATCAGGCTGTACCAATAAATCCCTTAAGACTCTTCAGCTGATCCAGAACGCTGCAGCTTGTTTACTGACACGAACCAGGAAAAGGGATCATATTTCTCCAGTATTAGCTTCTCTACACTGGCTCCCTGTAAAATGTAGAATAGAATTTAAAATCCTTCTCACCTTCTCACATTCAAAGCGCTTAATGGTCAGGCACCATCATATCTCAAATGGCTCATAGTACCTTATCACCCTACTAGAACGGGAGCCAGAGCTTTCAGCTATCAAGCTCCTCTTATGTGGAACCAGCTTCCAGTTTGTTTACATTTGCCTGTGCTAAAAGATGGTGGTGTTCACTGCTTCAGCCACATGTAGTTACATACACTTTTGCTGATCTAACAAATAAATTCTACTCATCTGTTTCTGCCTTTCACCTCGTGTGCCTTTATACAGCCACCCAAAAAAAAAAGACAAGTGTCAGGAACGGCCATGAGACAGCAGAAAAAGGACCCAAATATGCAGACAGGCAGCGCCAGCAACAAAACATATTCATAGAAAATATACAAAATGAACCCAGAAAGCACGGGAGTGAAGAGACATCAGGAACATGGAACCAGGAACAGCATAATCCAAAACAGAGAAAACATCCAAACGCAGTTAGACGCCGACACAAAACAACACAGACATGGAGAGCAGCTCAGGGGGACGGCCTGGACGAGACCAGGCCAGCTGAACCAAACGTGAAGATCCGTTCGGGAGGGCGGCCAGGTCGAGCCCAGGAATGAAGACCAGACATGGAGAGCAGCTCAGGGGGACGACCCGGACGAGACCGGGCACCATGACCAATTCAATTCAACTCCATTCAATTCAATTTTATTTATATAGCGCCATATCATAACAAAGCAGTACAGTACAACAGCAATAGCAACACTGGCGGTCGAGCAGGAACACGGGGGCAGCAGGAGCAACCACAGATCCTCAAAAAGTAATCAAATGTAATAAGTTACATTACTTTAATGAAGTAATCAAAATAGTTAGTTATTACTTTTTAAACAGGGTAACTAGTAATCTGTAACCTATTACATTTCAAAAAGAACTTTCCCAACACTGATTATATCTAATCATGTTGTCTTATGTCTAAAACATATATATGAATAAAATCACTTTTTCAGTTTTGATCTCTTGTGCAGAGTGAAAATAAAAGCAGGTTAATAAACCACAGCACACTGTGAAGTAGCCAGTTGGGAGTTGTTGAGAAGATTCAGATCAATTTGTGAGAATGATTATTTCCTCTTGCACTGTGGGGGAAAGATTAAGCTTCCGATGGCAAAATCATTTTGAAATCACTTTTCCACTTGGTGCTGCCTCTTGTGCACTACGTGCCAAATATCACACGAGTGTTGTAGCTCGTTTCCTGTCATGTCTGAATAAAGACCTAACATCTACTGTTGGTCTGAATGTCATGTCAATGGTATTTTAGATATCAAGGCCTGAGGAATGTTTCAACCATTCCAACAAACCCATCTACATTTTGAATAATGTGTTACACTTGTTCAAACTATTAGAACAGGACTTTTGAGATGCTATATGTAGCCACTGTGCTCTGTTGTCAAGCCATAGGCAATGCTAACTGCTGCTAATACTATTTATTGGTATTTCTACATTTTAAATAACTTCAGAGCACATAATGAAGATTTTGAGCTGTTTGGTGACAAATTATTGTCCTGTCATGTTCTGTTGTAAGTGTACTGTACATTATTACATAACAAGGATGTGTCTACGTGTTTGCCATGTCTTTAAAGCCCTCGTTGGTTTGATTGTTCTGGTTGAGAAAGGTTTTGAATTCCTTTTGATAACAGTATGACATGCCTCACATGAAACAAGTGTCAGTCCATGCTGTGTGCCATCTGTATGTGTTTAATTAGTGCTAATTAAATATATCTTTTCATTAGCGTGAATACTGTATGTTTTCAGGAGGTTTTCACCTCTCTTAGTGTTCCTCCGGTTTTTCATCAACCCTTCCTCCTCCCCTCTGCTTTTGTCTCTGCACTCCTGCACTATAGATGCTTAATGAGCCGTAAAATATAATTCAGAAATGATAGTCGTCTGAGAGACATGGAGAGGGAGAGAGATGGAGAGATAGGAAGACAAAGACAGGTTATTGTCAACAGTGTTTTCATATCAGTAAAATCTCTTCTTCTCTTTTCACAGTGGACCAGGAGGCTGAGAAATTGCAGATCCTGGGTCAATGCAGGTTCAAAAAGGTTTAGTAGCACAAAGGTTTAGAGTAACACAGATCTCATGTATTGAGCACAAACTGTATGAAGAAAAATACCAGCTGCACATTTCCAGTCATGTTTCCTCAGTTTGATCCTTTTCTGTCAGCTTTTCAAAGACTTGCACTTGAACACATTGTTCTGTCTAGTTTAGGGTTTAGACACAAACCACACATTAACCTTTAACCTGCTGGATGGTATGACCATGATGGTAGTAGTGCTCAAACTCCACAGTTTCTCCACAAGTTCCTGCCAGCTTACTGTTGATTTGACATTTCACTGTCAGTTTAAATGAAAGAAACGGAAACGCTTTTTGATGACATTCAGATTGGACAGATTTTTGAAGGCCAATACCAATACCGTTTTTGTTGTGAATGTAATATGTTATAAACTTAATATAGATTTGATTTAACATATTGTACAGTGGCATCTGCACTGTTTTATATAATATGTTAGACTACAGTTAGGAATCAGTTCAATAAAGGACTAATGAGGCATTATATCAACACTGACTGAGAGGTAATAATAAAAGGGGCAATGGAATGGTGTCCAAAATCACTCACTACATAGTGCACTATATTTTCCCTTGCCTTTTTATTTGAATGAATCTGATCTTATTATGAATCTTTATCTGAATTCTTATTGCTTTTTATTTCTGATATTTGGGTTGGTGAAAATATCAGGGCATTCGTGGCAGTAGGCTAAAGTCCATTAGTCACAGGTTTTTAAAGTTGTTTTTCCATTTAGTCACGTGACTAGAGTCCACACCTCTGCTTTAAGACATACTGTGAACTCAGCCCGCCACTGTATACAAGTAACAGCCCTTGTATTGAGATCATTTGAGAATTGTATTTCCAGGTTGTGGGGTCATCACACAGGTTGCATATTGAACTAGGGACCTAAATAATGTTTCACTTATATAGCACCAGTTTTCAGAATAAACATGTACTATTATGTGGAAGTAACATTACATTTACTAAATTGGTAATTCTACTTTTACTTAAGTATGTTTTATCAAATGTTGTACTTTGCTACATTTGAAGTTGCATCAGGAACATTGTAAAAACTAAAATCACATGATACACTGTGATAATAGAACAAATCAAAAAAGCCAATCAGGAGGGCAGAACTCCAAAGACCTTCATCAGGTGCAAGCTGAGTCTGGTTAACATGCTCCTGGTGGATCCTCCAGCAGTGACGTCTGCGTGAGGCCGAGTGGATTAGTTAAAGTGGGACGAGGCCGAATGGGGGGAAAAAGGAGGCAGTTTTATTCATTTAAAATTACACGTACAATACAATAGGGAAGGGGCCTGAACACTTTCTGAAGCCACTGTATATGCTTTGGAGATTATCTATTCTGCTGTTGATCTCATAAGAAGTCTCAGTGTCATTTCATTTGTGAGGCTTAATAATACTTGTTGCACCCACTGCGGTGTCCATAGCGTAATTTTTGTTTAATAGTCTGACTTTTGTCCTCTTTATTTTTTTATTCCAGTGAGGCTGCACTGTTCTGTATTTATAATTGATAACCATCTGTATTGTTGACTTCAAATGTCCGTCTATAGAAAAGGAAGTTAACAATAGAATCAAAAATCATATTGCTTTTTTTATTCTTTAACCCCCCCCACCTTTGTTTTTTTTTACAAATATAATACAGTACTGTTTTACAAAAATACTTTTACTTTACAGGCACACAAAATAAAGTTTTGTGTATGTTACATTTTTGCTTACTTAATATTTTGTAACATTATTATATAGCTACAGGCGTGATTTTGTTTAGAGAAATGTTGTATTGCATATTAAGTGATATTGTTTTAATAATTATTGGATCAAAAAAATATGTTATAGACATATAGACAGTTTTCATTGATTTGGCACAAGTCACCACAGAAGTTCAATAAGGCATTTATTAAAGCCCCACTGTTACAGTAATAACATGGAATCATTCGCTGTGCCCTCTTATCTCATTTATACAATGAATCCACCCTGCTTTGCTGTGAAGAGATAGAGAGAAATATGTAATGTTCATACTTATATGTTGAACACATAAAAAAGAGAAGAAAGAAAAAAGAAACAAAGACAGACACAGTTGTAGTAATATTCTAATGTGCTCAGTGGGCTTCAATAGGCAACATTATACAGCTTCAATCACTCATGTATTCTGCACCTTCACCTGCTGCAGAGGAACAAAAGAAAGCTGTTCTTCCCCAGATCAACTCTAAAGCTCACACTGAAAGCTGGTCTTCATCTACCAGTCAACGATTGGTGAACCTTAGACTGGAAGTCACACTTTAAATGTACTGGCTGGACTGGGCTGCCCATTGTGTACTTTTACTTATTATAGAGAATATCGAGATAGAGAATGACTAGCTTAAATGAAACATTTCTATTACTTATTAATAGAGTTCACAGTGCTTTCATACATGGTATATACATGGTATCATACACTGTGTGTTAAGTGAAAGGGGTTGCTATAGTGTCAAACCTGCAGATAATAATCACCAAACTCTGCAGTTGTAAGAAGCATCTGAGCCTCTTCTATTTCACTATTGGTCACTCAGTTCACACAGACTGTATCATTTAGTTCCCACTATTCCCACTGACCACCCTATTACTCCATAGGTTTGTTTAAATGGAGGGAAGATGGGAGTGGACATGAGTGGACATTGAGACGAGGACACAACTGCATGAGTTAAAAATGTTTCAGTTTGAGCATGAAATCCATGCTTGTACTTGAGGTCTCCTTCACAAACACACAGAGAGAAAGGGAAACAAACAGGAAACACTGGATGTACACTGTAGCTTCAGTTCTGTGTTCAATCTAAAACTAACCGAGAGGCTAAGCCAAGCAGAAGTATTATATAGAATTATCAAATTAAACCAATCATTTAACCCTTGTGTGGTGTTCGTGTTTTTGTTACTCAGCCAATGTTCCCGGGTCTGCTGGACCCACCGCATTATTGGGTTTTTAAATCAATGTAGCCAATACAATTTACGTAAAAATACTTAATAGATGTTTACTTTATCCCAATAACAAGCAATATAGACAGCATATATTATAAACATTTGCCATTTACCTCTGTTAATCACATTTATGAATAAGGATGCCGTTCGTTTCTTGTGAAAATATTTACAAAAAGAGAAGAACCTATTATAATTAAGATATGGATGGAAAAAACATGT
>JAVQJL010013560.1:0-14814 GCA_036024295.1 Nannoperca obscura
AATGTAATTGCTACACAACCTGCTCCAAATATTTTACAAAGACCAACCTGTCCAAGAGCCCTCAGTCCCTGCTCTTCTTTCAGCCTCTCTGAGGACAAGTTACACCAGTGATTATCTGTTTCTTTCTGTTGGCTGTAATCCTTCCTCCGAACACCGACTTTCTTTTTCATCTGGGGCATCAGAAACTTTTCTTGGAGCTTCTTAGGTTTTTACTCCTAGTTGCTGTAGCTACTTCGTCGCTATGGTTGCTCCCCTCAGCTCTGACAAACCAGAGCCATGTAGACTCTGGCTCTGTGGCAAACCAGTCATTGCTGGTTGTTGTAAAACGCCACCTCGACTGCTACCAGTACGCCAACATGGGAATGTCTCCAAAGACACAGATTTAAAAACTATATATACTGAGAAATACAGAGATTAATGATAATGTGATGGGGTTAATCAGCATTGTGAACTCGAACAGCTTGAATGTATTACATTTCTATGTAAAAGTCCCACACTGAATTTGATATGTATCATATATTTATTTCTTGTTGTCATCAGGGTCCTAAAGGAGAAGCAGTTGGCTCAATCACTCAGCCATTACCCAGCAGCCACCTCATCTTCCGTGCTGCCTCTGAGTCTGATGGTAAGAGACAGGCTGTCAATCACTCTTGAACTATTCTGTGAGTCTTGTCAGAACATTGAGTGATAAAGATGAATAAAGCATCAGTATTGGTTCAAAACTAAAAGTTCCTTGCATTATTTGGCCTTTTGTGGACCCTAATTCTTGTTATTTTAAATCAATTCATTATCTTAATATAGACATGTCTGAACAAGATGAACTATTTTACACCTGTGCTTTTATACGCCAATATTCATGGGAAAATGGGATGTGGAGTGGAACTAAAGTAAATGATTCATGTGGGGACAATCAACAGAGTGCTCTGATGCTAGCACCGCTATCTTGCTAACCTGGATCTTTTTAAATTAATTCAGTAAAACTCAACTCTCCAGCACTGGTAATGGCTAATACAAATAAAACCAGTTTATGCAGTGGTGTGAGACTTTTTATTTTTTATGGGAACGTTTTGAGAACCACTGGTATGATCAATAACACAGAATTCTCTGCATAGTGAGTGAATAGTTTTGAATGGTTTTAGCCACAGCCCATCTTTCTCCGTGTCTCTGTCCATGGTGCTGAAACTTCCAATCCAGTCTCTCCACCTCTAAGTATCTCTCCATGGTGCTGGAACAGTCTGTGTTCCAAATCACTTGCTTTTTTCTACAATATTCACTTTTCTCCATTTTATTTCTATGTATACATTCTAAGTGTACGTTTTATGTACTATATATAGCCCTGAGAATGTGCCATGAATAACCTAGTCCTTCTCTGTAATGATATAAAGATTAGAAAGAGAAGGATTTTAAAGTGTCAGTCTTATGGAACTAATCCTGGAATGGGACCAGAGGTGATTGTCATTAAAAGAATTTTAAAAATACTAAAACAACGAATCCTGAAAATAATTGCTGCAGCTGTCTTCAGCACATCAGTGGATTTTCCTGATCAGTGTAAATCTCTTTCCCAGGTCGATGCTGGATGGACGCCTTAGAGCTAGCGCTGAAATGCTCCAGCCTGCTTAAGAGGACCATGATCCGCGAGGGAAAAGAGGATGTGAGCACAGTCGCCACAGGCGGAGAACACTCCATTAACTTCTATAGCCTCCTGCGAGCCCACAACATCCATGGTTTCCAGTGAGTCGCAAATAAAACCCAACCAACAACCATATTTTTTCCCTTCAAGTTTTAATATATAACATTATTTGTTGCAAACATCTTCCCCACCCAATCCGCCCTTCTTCCAGGTTCAATGACAGCGACCATTTGAAAGACCCAGACCTGTACTCAGACAAATCCGACAGGGAGGGTGAACAGGACCATGAGGAGTCAGACCCAGAAGGCCTGGAGAAGAGTGAGGAGAGTGACAGCGACACGTCGGAGCGTCAAGACGACTCGTACATTGACCTGGACCCTAATGAACATCTGCGGGAAACCCCGTACCTGGAACAGTCCCATGAGGAACTCGGAGAGGTAGGAGACAAAGACTTCCTCTGCTGGAGCTATTGAGAAAGCTGAAACATGGACAGGCTTTGATCAGTGTGTGGGCTGGTGTGAGTGGGTTTCTGCGAGAGACTGTAGTGGTATGACAACAAATGTGAAAGTACTTCATTTCCATACTGATTAGTTTGATAGCTCAAAAATTAAACACCTACAGAAGCTGAGGGAAAATGTTTACAGTTAGGAGCTAATTAAAACCTCCTTTTGCAAAGCAGTTGTACAGACTGTCGCATAAAACTTTTAAGCATGTGGAGAATGTTTCTGAGGTTCACTGTAAATATCTTCATATGGTTGAGTTCATTTTAAGATGGCTGCAGTATTAGGAAACATACATAACTTCTGTACTCCTTCTCCAGGCTGGCGAGGCCGCCCAGACAGAGACAGTGTCAGAGGAGAATAAATCTCTTATCTGGACTCTGCTGAAGCAGGTGCGACCTGGCATGGATCTGTCCAAGGTGGTGCTGCCCACCTTCATCCTGGAGCCAAGGTCGTTTCTGGACAAACTCTCTGACTACTACTACCATGCAGACTTCCTGTCAGAGTAAGCCCTTCCCCATTTTCTGTTTGCCCTAAAGCCCTTGGAAACTGGTGGAAACTGATGGAAACTAGGGGAAACTGGTGGAAACCGCTGGCCTGGCTCTGTTTCTAGCTCCTCTAAATTTGACAAATGAATGAATGTCTTGTTTGACTTCATTACTTCCTTATCTAAGGTTTGTTTTTAGCCAGTTGCAGGTGTGTCACCTCTATTGGTAGAGAATTACTTAAAATTGGAATAAGACTGTGTAGCCTCTGTAAGGACAGAACATAAAGCTGTTGGGATAGAAAAGAACATTAACATGGTCCAACAAGTACTTAAAATGGAGGGAAATGTGGAAACAGATTTTGCAACTTAAGCACTTTTTCAAAATGTCTAATTAAAGAAACATGTATCAGATGATGTTTGTGATGTGGTTTTCATCTTTAGCAATACAATAATTAGGTATTTTCCCACGTGTCCCCAGTTTTGTATAAAGTATTTAACATCAGAATACATATTTTGGTTGTCTAAGCTTTGCTAACTGTGAGGACACACTAAATATGGGTGTCTTGAGGGGATAAAGAGAATTTTGTAATTGCAGGTGGTACAAAGTTCCACGCAGAGGAGAACCGTTCTAACTTTGGACTGTTTCATTCTCAGAGCTGCGATCGAAGAGAACGCCTACAACCGGATGAAGAAGGTAGTGAAGTGGTACATCTCTGGATTTTACAAAAAGCCAAAGGTAAGGAGAATAACCACGTACAACCGCTTTCATGTTCATAAGCTACATACAGTAGAGTGTACATGCTTTCTATATACAATATAAATGTCCTGTTGCTTTTTAATCCGCAGGGGTTGAAGAAGCCTTACAACCCTATTATTGGAGAGATGTATCGCTGCATGTGGCTCCACCAGAAGACCAACAGCAAGACCTTCTACATTGCAGAACAGGTAACAGCAGCTGTATTATCAAGAGTACTAACAATCTGATTGGTCAACAGCTCATTCCACCTGTATACTCCCATGAAGAAAGTTGCTTTGGGTTGGGCAATTGGAATACATGGGCTGTTTGTGAAAAGATAAATCTATCTATCTAGCAGATGGACGTTGTTAAAATCGCCAAAATCAGTTCCCCTTTATTTCCTCCTTAGTAGCATACATGGTACATGATGACTACATCAGTGTGTGTTTGTCTCCAGGTATCCCATCATCCTCCTGTGTCAGCCTTCTACGTCAGCAACAGGAAGGACGGATTCTGCCTCAGTGGCAGCATCCTCGCCAAGTCGAAGTTCTATGGTACACTCGCGCAGCTAAAGTCTAATTAATGTCACCCACAGGCAAAAGCTAATATTTACTCAGCTGCATTTGTTTATTTTTTGTTGTTCTTGCACACCTGTCCACTGACAGCTGCTGTTTACGTTTCAGGAAACTCCTTGTCGGCCATATTAGACGGGGAGGCTCGGCTCACTTTTCTCAACCGAGGAGAGGACTATGTGATGAACATGCCCTACGCTCACTGTAAAGGTCAGAGTGCAACCCGCTGTGTCTCACAGCATGATCTCACCTTAGTAGTGCGTTTATGTACAGTAGCTGTAGATCTCTGTAGAACTCGTAGAAAGCAGAGTAGATCGATGGAGAGTCGTAGATCTACCTAGAGCCTGACTTAGAAGTTGTTTGGGTCCACTATGTCCTGAGTTTCTCGTGGTGCTGTTTCGTGTGATAGGCATCCTGTACGGTACCATGACCCTGGAGCTGGGTGGTCAGATCACCATTGCGTGCGAGAAAACGGGCTACAGTGCTCAGCTTGAGTTCAAACTTAAGGTATGGCTGTGTTTTCTAGTTTCAAATAAAGGTACTCATTTAAGAGTCGTAGCTGATTGCAGTACACTGTTGACAGAGCTGGACCTGTTGAGTAATAGAGAGAGAACTCCTCAATCCCTTAACAGATGCAGAACTTCTGTTTCTCACATGACTTTTCTGAATGTCTCACTCCCCCACTCCATTACCAACTCCACCCCCACCCCTCCCCTGAAATACATCCCATCCTCCATACCTTGATCTACACCTTCGACCGTATCATCCTATCATGAACTAGCGACAGGTACATTTTAGGGAACACAAACAGGGGAATCAATACATTTCCTTTTAAACTACAATTCATCATAGGAGTCTCGTTGTTAGACACTTTTAGATTAGTAGAGTGAATAAATACTACTGAATGCAGTGCACTTATTTGAACCATTAAGTTTAAGCACTATGTTTGGAAACTGGAAGTTGATGGTGGTAGCTAGCTTAATTTCTTTAGTTAGTTTTGTTAGTATTAAAACTATACCATCCTGTTTTAAAGACTACACATATGCAGATAAAATGACACATAATAAACCACAGTTTTTCTTTCCACAGCCAAGTAAACTGTGTGTATCTCCCTCCTTTCCCCTTCTTAACCCTCCCATACCTTTCTTTATTATTTCTCTTGCTGCCCTATCTCCATCCTCCTTCCCCCGCTCTTCTCTTTCCTGTCCTGTTGTCCTACCTTTTCCATTCCTTTTCTATTCTTTCCTCCCCTTCCTTCTCTCCTTTCTTCTCCCTGCCCCTCCTTTCTCTCCTCTGTTTCCTCCAGCCGTTCCTGGGCAGCAGTGACAGTGTCAATCAGGTCTCTGGAAAGATCAAGCTGGGAAAGGAGGTGTTAGCTACGCTAGAAGGACACTGGGTAAGACTTCTGATGACTCCATATTGTCTAATAAACCTTGATGTGCATAAAATATGCAACATGTAGCCCCTTTTATGATCTGCAGTCTTTTTTCTTTTTAAATTCATATTTGTTTGACTGTTGCTTGTTGGTTTTTGCTAATAGTGCAGTTATTCCAGACAGTATTGTAAATACCAGTACATTTAATCAGGCAATTAAAAAACTTTTTTTTACTTTTAAATTGTTCTTATATATTGGTTTTGTGTCATGTGGTGTAAATGTATCCAACGTCCTATAGTGCTGTTCATCAAAATATTGTAAAGTTAATACTTTTCAGCTTCTTATAGATTAAGAAATGATGGAGTTGTGTCTCTGTGACTTGGTCAAGGATGCTGTGAAATTTTAATCAGCCATCACCTTCACTGTAGTCACATGTCTGTCTGTAGGCAAGTAAGGAGAGCTTTTATAATTCCCCCTCACAGGACAGTGAGATCTTCATCAACGACAAGAAGACAGGCACAGTGGACACTTTCTGGAACCCGACGCCAGAGCTGAGGCAGAGTCGACTGATCCGCTGCACCGTCCCTCCAGAGGAGCAGGGAGACTCTGAGGCAGAAAGGTGGACTTAACTATTATCAGCAAATCCTTAAACATTCTGAAAATTGCAAAAAGATTTCTCACCCTTGCTACATTGTGAAAATATTTTCCCTTCATTGTTATTCTTATTCTTAAAAGTCAATAATCTTATTGATTGGCTTTTAATTTAGTTTCTGTGCTTACATGTGCAGTCGTTCTTTGGCACAGGGATATATTTTTATGGTTAAGCTGCTTGTGCAGTTTTTGTTACTCCCATTGGGCGTCTTCTCTTCTTTACCCTTTGTGAGAGCAGATAAACGTCATGACTTTGTTTCCTCCGATCCACCAGACTGTGGCAGCACGTGACCCGGGCCATCAACAACAAGGACCAGACCGAGGCCACCAATGAGAAGTTCCTCCTGGAGGAGGTTCAGAGGAAGTCTGCCCGCGAACGAAAAGCCAAATGTGAGGAGTGGATCCCCGCCCTGTTCGAGCAGGACCCTGTCACCGGAGAGTGGCATTACAGATATGCCGAGTGAGTGACTCTACTGCCTGGACTGATATATGATTAACTTTTTTTTTTTTTACAAAATAACTTAAATGACTAAATTACTAATTACTAAAGAACTGTGACCAAGAACAGTGAACAAATAAACGTCTGCTCTCTGGTGGACAGACTATGTGAAACTACCACAGACATTACAATACATTTGGCATGAATGAACTGCAATTTATTGTTTCTCATTGGTTGAAATATGTGCATGAACATCACACGTGTGTGCTCATATTGGCCAATAATATCAGCCTTATCCACGTGTTTTTAACATTTATAAAATAATGAAATGGATTACAGAAAAAGCTCAGCAATCATTAAAATCACCAAACAATTTTTATAGAGATCGATTCATGTTGATGGTTTTTGTCAAAGATTTTAAAGAAATCAATGTGATTATTTTGGGGGTAAACTAACAACAAAACTTGAATGTTGCACGATGATGTAAAAAATGCAGTTGGCTTAAGAACAATTACAGAATTACACAGACCTGACAACCAGGTCTGTCTTTTATTTTGTCATAGGACATTTACTGCTTTCACATCTTACAATTAGTACTCATAAATGGTGGTTTAGTTTAAAACTGACCATCTTCCATGTTGAATTGTCCAGTGTGACAGGGTGCCATCTAGTGCTGGTTGTCTGTAACTGCAGGAGGGATGTCCACTCTGCTGTTACACTGCTTTTCATGAAGATCACTGGATTCTGTAAACAGCTTTTAAGATAAACAGGACAGTCCTCTTGCTGATAGCGGTTTTTACTGCCAGTACTTTGCAGTCGTATCAGTTGAAATGATGAGGAGGGCACTTAGGATCTCCACACAGTATTTTCCCTTTTGTTGTCTACTTCTTACTTATATTGTATTTTTTATTCTCTCTGTTTCTTTTTCTGCCTCTCTATTTCATATTTCCCTCTTTCCCCCCTCCTGTCTTTTATACACTTTCATTTATGTATTTCTTTGTCTCTCCGCAGCACAAGGCCATGGGATCCGCTCAACGACCTGATCCAGTTTGAGAAAGACGGCTGTATCCAGACCAAGGTCCGACACCGCACCCCTATGGTACGTTCTGGCAGTCTTATTAGTCTGAGTAACCAGGGGCCGCGGAGGGACAATTGCAAGTGCCAGGTAGGTCGTCCCGATCGAAAAACCGCCATTCAAAAAACAAACAAAATCAAAAATGCAGCTCACCGCCTCAGCCACCTTCCACGCAGCACCCGGTTCACCGTCTTCATTGTCGCTTCTTCTCTGTGTGTCCTCGTCTCTGTGCCGCCATCGCCGCTGCCGCCTCTGCTCCCTGTTTTTTGTCTTTTTCTTTCTCTTTGTCTCCGTTTTTTTCTTCTTTTCCTGCCCCGGCACCGACTGTTCTCTCTGTATAGGAATAACCAGGTTTTCTCCTTTTTGTCTTGCCTTGTCAAGAGGAGAAGGGCTACATTTGTTACACGGGTCTGATTTGGAAATGTGTTTTACTGAAGGCTTTAAGATTATTATTTTTTCTTGTCTTGTGAAAAAATCTGAAATTCAATTAACTTTTTATTTTAAGTCTGTTTCTGAGTAATTCTGGCTACAGCATGTATAATCGTATTTGTTTCTACAGTTTAAATCTTACAGTGAAAGTAGAGGCAGCATCTGTTGCACATCACAATCCCAATGTGAAATGTATTGAAATGAAAATAAACCCCTGTGAGGGCTAAAATACAATATCAGAGATCAGAACGCAACATTACTTTTCATTCATACAATGTCTAAAAGAGAACAGCTCCACCCATCACATCAACACACCAACTAGAGGCATCATCACCAGGTTGCTTCAGGGTGCCCCCCAGTCCTCCTCACCCTTCAGCTCAACATCTCCTCATCTTCATGTTGTCTGTTTTCATGTTGTGTGTTCACTCACTCAGTCTCACCGACTGCTGAGCTGCTGCTCGTTCTTGTTATGTTGACAAGTTAAAAGCTATTTTTGCTCATTAGATTTTCCTTTCAGAAACGGGTAAAACAAGCAAAAGAAAACAAGCAGTCAGAATAAATGTGTGTTTTGTTGGTTTCATATTGACGTGGGCACTCAAGTTAATTAGAAAACCAAAACAAGATAAACAAGTCTAATTCCTGATTCAAACCTTTCTTCGCTCTGCGCATTTGTGAAAGTAATGCTGCATGCACCTCACGGGACCTCAGCCATTTGAATGATTTCTGAGGAGATTGAATGTGTTTTAAAGGATTAACCTTTACTATCTGGTTCACCAGTGTTGACAGGCGGCCTCTAGCCTGCATAATAATCATATAGGCGTTATTGGACCTGAAATATCCAGAGTTATAGGCTACAGTAGGCCAAGCATTGTAATGATAAAGAACTTGTTTTTGCTCTGCGTTCATTTAACGTTGAAGAAACAAATCTGAAATCTCAAACAGAAATTAGATTTTGGTTTGGATTTTCTAATTTGATTACCAACGTCACTATGAAAACAGTAAAATACACATTTATTTTCCTATTTTGATGCTGACAAACAATTAAAGTGTTTTTGTGTTTTAATACCCGTTTCTAAAAGGAAAGTCGAATGACCAAAAGACACATGGACCGCTCAAGGTAGTGAACTCTCTCATTGGTCAACGCATCAGTATCTGTCACCATCAACACGTTTGGTCTTTGGTTTAGCTTTTGAAATAGCACAAGTGGAGTGGATAATTCTTGGTGGGTAAAAAAAAAGAAGAAGAAAAATCGCAAACTCAAAAGTCATAAAAAAGCTTTATGTCCAGCTCCTTTCTTATCAAACTTTTACATGTTGATGTTCTGGTCTTTGTTTTTAGTGCTGTCAACCTTAAATCAACCTTAAAAGTTATTTTGCGTGACAGAGACTGAAAAAAGTAATCACATTAATTAAAGCATTAAGAATAAGAGTTTTAATCCAGTGAGAGTTAATCCATTTGAGCTAAATTATTTTAACGTGCCAGATCTCAGCAGGTCTGGTTCGTTTCAGACGCTGGTTGTGCGTTAACGTTTAGTATATTAAATGGACGTGGCTGACTGATGAACCAGCATGCCTTGCAAAGTCATTGACACGCCGACGCCGACTGGCATGTTCATGTGGGAGTGTGCGTTGGGGGGAGAACTCTTGCATTGTAACACAGTTGTGTTGTATTGATGTGTATGTTAACAGTTCTGTTTTCTGTTTTTGAGTCTGTGCATGTGTGGATGTTAAGATGTTTGTGTGCGCTCTTATTTGGTTGTAGCTGTCGCGTTTGACCGCTTTCTTTTTGTGTGTGCTTGTGTGATGTATCTGCGCGTGCGTGTGTAGGTAACGGTGCCAAAGAGGAAACACAAGAGCGACAAACCCAAGAGCCCGGAGAGTGGCTGCTCTTCACCCGAACCCGACCGCCAAGACTCGTCTGGCAGCGAGCGTGAGTCACACACAGAGGCTAACATGAGCACAGGCTGTTTTGCTGTCCTTTTTTATGGTAAAAATCAACATTTAGGTATATTGACCTACAGCAGATAGTCTTAATATCACAGATACTATTCAACATTATTATTACAGATAACAGCCTGATAAGCAGGGAAAGAAATTCTAGGTAAAAACAAATCTAAGTTTGGTTAAAAATGTAATGTTATTAAGACGTATTCTGTTGTTTCAACAGCCAATAGATCACTATATTTTATTGTGAAGTAGGTCCTAATAACATGTTGAAATATCAGAATGGAAATGCAGTTGAAGCACTGGTTATATGTAACCTAGACAGTTATAAAACTTTCACTCTTCAACTAAATGTAGCCTAATGAGCGCTCAGACAAGACAACAACTTCTCTAGTTCCCTGCTGTCAGGAAGAAAATAGTGCAAGTGAGTCACAGCACACTCTGGTGATGTATTCCTTCTGCGTTTCTTGTGGTGGTTTTATTTAATTTAATTTTTTCTTGATTGCCATTGACAGTAACATTAGCTATGCATTTTTTTGATTGTACTTGCGTGCTGTTGAGTATGGAGGATGAAAGGACATGTAATAATGAACAGGACCACATCTCGAGCGAGTACAAGCGTGACGTCTGTGTCCGCGTGGCCACAGAAAGGAAAAATATATATATGGAGGCCATGTTTCACTACATCGAGCGCTCAGAGGGCTATTGCGTGCTCACAAGATTCAGTTCATTCCCACGTGTTGTTTTTGGGACAGTGGGTTGTGAGCACAGCAGGTTGTTGAATCCTTTTTTAGCAACAACGTCTTTACTTCTGCTGTGTATCTAGGTCCAGACAAATTGATTATGTTTCTAGGACTTATTGTTATATACAGCTGGGAAGCACTGACATAAACGTGATATAGATGTCAATACATTCATGGACCTATTTTTCCGTCATTCTTTGACCAGTATGAAAAATGTATTAAATTGCTTTCTGTGTGGTATTAAAACCTTTTATTTGGGGAACACTGCAGAAACCATGTTTAATACACTTTGTTGCAGGACACAAAAGCAAGCATAACAGTCGGATGAGGAAAAAAGGAGCAGACCTCAGTGAACTTCAAAGTGCCATTGAATCTATAAAGCAGACGCAGGAGGACATCAACAGGTGAGAATTGCATTACTGTACCATGAGTGTGATATGAGGCCTGTCTTTTGAGCAACTACACGTTTCCTGTGTGTTTGCAGGAACATCATTGTGCTGCGGAGTCGTGCGGCAGGCCGGGTGGAGGGTGGCTCTTTCCTCCAGCAGCGCGACTACGTCATCATTGTTTTCCTGATCCTCCTTCAGGTCCTAATCAACTATGTCTTCAAGTAGCAGCCATAACCCTCAGAGAGACTGATTGCCCCCCTCCCCCCACACACACACACACACACACACACACACACTCTCTGAACATTAGGCGTCACTGTGGGGGACTTAAAGAGACGCAAACTTTGACTTCTCACAATAAGTGACTACAACAGTCTTTTCTGTCTTTATTAAATCCAACTACACACTTCCAGAAAAGTGGAGACACTTCCACACAAAAAAAGACTTTTTTAAAACGTGTTTGTTTTTAACCAGTTCATTCCAAAACTCTGGGGAGATCCACAGATTTCAAAGTAGAGAGGTGAGATTTTGATGTGATGAAGTCTCGACTGCCACTCTGGAGCTTATTGATTTGCCTTGATGTAAGAGGCAAAGACAGCAGCCATTTTTAGCTGTTGTTTGTGTTTTTTTTCTGATGGAGTGAAACTACTCTGTTGATCCACATTTCACCTCAAACGACAGGGAACCTTTTAACATGGAGACCACAGATAAAAAAAAAAAAAACTTTAATTTTAATGTTTTTTTTATTGTTTTGTTGCTTTGCTTGATGTGTCCTATGTGAATAGTGGTCTGCGTGGAACAAAAAGCAGTGATAAGGGAGAGAAAAACAAAGTGGTCCAATCTATGTGACTTTTATTTTTTTATCAGATACTTTCATATCTGCTTGGGTTCCAGATGTGGAAATGGACGAGAAAGACAAATAACACAAGTGATATTGTCAAAAGGAGCAGAAGCTATCATTTCTGCTGTATAATAAAACTTCACATTTTGCATTCAAAATAAATGTTTAAAGAAAAAAATCTGATGTTTGACACAATGTCATTGTATTCTGTAGGTAGCATGTACAGAAAGAAGAGTGTGGTTAGGACATTAGCCCTATGTACAGTATTTTGTCTTAAGGCACAAATGCACTGGAAACGTCAGATGTTAGTGTTACTACAGTTTTTATTTTTATTAATTACACTTGCACTCGCATGGACATCAAAATACTTTCACATTTCTGATCTGAGGAGGTTTGGAGCATAAACAGAGGGTCAAAAAAGATGTTTTATGTGATTTTTTATGAGCTTCAGTGACCACTGCCGTAGTTATGGGAAAAAGGGTTGGTATGTTTTTAATCAAAGTCAGCAAAGGTACGTGATCAATACCCTAATTTGCTGTCTTGCTGAGAGTTAAATGAGAATATTCATACCACTCTTATATATGTGGGTTCAACACAGCCAGCGGGTGGTTAGCTTAGCTTAGCTTAGCTTAGCATAACAACTGGAAATAGAGGAAAACATAAACCAATAATAACCAGTGAAAAACAACACATATTGGTTTTACAGGGAGTTACATGCAGGGCTATTTCTCGTCATCACCATGGGGTTAGAATCTGTAAGTGACTGTGTGCGGCTAAGTATGTTTAGAGTCTTTATGCTAAGACGATTTTTGCTTCATATTTATTGTACAGACAAAGTGGCATTGATTTTCTCATTTAACTTATTTGCATTTCCCCAAAATAACCTTTTAACAATTCCTTTAAATACTGCATATGTAAATTGTACAACTATATAGACTAAATATAAAAAGTGTATAGACTAGCTGGTCTAAAAAATGCTCTCCACATATAAAAACAGACTCCAGGCCCTGGAAGAGAAAACCCATAACACTCCCCTCAGCTGCTGACTGCAGCGCCGTCATTTCAAAGTCAAATTCAGAGCAGCAGTCATTGCTTCCAGTGCTTTTGTGCCTCAGATGTTAACCAGGCATACTAGAATAGACACTTTAGTAAGCTACTAGTGGGAGGAGGAGATAGACTTTCTAATTACTACTATCACCATAGTATACCATTCCAAATGTACGCAAGTACCAGCCAAACTCAGTGTGTAGAGTAGGAGTCGGCCCTGTTCACTGTGTAAATATCCGACGGGACGACTCGTTCCTCGCGTGTAGCACGTGGCGTTTCAACACCAAGGTTCGCAATACAGACACTCCCGCGCTCTGTGCACAAGCCAGTCTTTTCAACCTTGTGTGTCTTTATGTCCACTGCTCTGTAGATACACATGGACATGTGGGGGGAAAACAACTTTAGTTAGTGGGGTACACAATTGGAATCCCTGCGAGAAATTCTCCAAATGGCCTCAAGAAGTTGTTGTTATTACAGTAGTTGCAGAATTAAAGAACCTTTTGAAAAATGTGTTGGTGTATATTGTGGTTCCAATCTGTTGCCTTCGTCTTTGGACACATGGATTTTGACATTTTAAAGTCTCAGAAACAGTATGCCATGTAACGGGGGTTCAGAAATAAATGGTGGACATAATACATATTTTACAGGTTTATGAAGACTATGAATTATGAGGACTTACTAAGTTAAAGGCTAACTAATGTAGTTTGTATACGGAAATATCTGTTTGGAATTGAAATGTTTTCAGTATCAACCAACGATGACGGCAGCATATTAGAACCCATACCTGACCTTTTTACCACACAGTCTGTCAGGAGTTTTTCCTAAGATGCAAGTAACTACTAACTGAGGCAATTCAAAAAGATCCAAACCACGTATGGACCATATCTGAACATTGATTTTGTATATCTCTTTGCCTGTCATGATGTTAGCCTTGTCGACGTTTACATATCCGATTGCCTCCGCCGTCAGCAGACTGTTTAGCGATGAAAACATTGTAACGCTAACACAGGTATAAAGAAAGACTGGTAGCATCGTCAGGAGACAGCTGAACCCCCGTTAAGTTACCCGGCTGGTCCGTGTGTATCTGTACGTGTATTTTTGTGTATCCTCATTGCCTCGATCGCTGATGTTATATAGAGAAACCAGATGTTAAAATGTGGAGAAATAAGTATATACCAGTGCCTTCTAGAGTCGGACTGGGGAGGGGGTAGATAGGGGGTTTAGCGGAGGTGATAGGAGGTCGGCAGGGATGTGGGCTGGTCTGGTGTGGAGGATACAAACATAGCCAGAGTCCAAGTCTCAAGGTGAACTAATAATGAAGGGATTGATCTGGTTGGTGGGAGGACTTGGACCTGGACTTGGACTGGGACCATGGCAATGGCTGTAGTCACTGTTGTGTTTTAGAGCGGACGTGCCATACAAAGCCTTAGAAGCTAGTCTGACTCCAGCTCCACAGCTCACCACCCCACCCAGCCCCTGCCTGCCCTCCTGAGGCGTCGCCATAGTAACTCACCCGTAGGTTTCCAGATGCTGATTCCTGCCACAGCAGAGAGAGGGAGGGAGAGAGACCACTCCGCTCCATTCTCGTCCTAACCCTCTCTTGCTCTCTCACACACCAAAATCAGAGGGAAATAAACATCTCTGCTGTCTGTTGTTGTTGCTGTATCTGTAAAATAATACATTTTATTTATTCCTCTTTTGTATGTAGTTTATGTTAAATTGTTTCTGCTTGTAGCATTCGATCACTGTTCTCTTTTGTTGTTAAACCTTTTTTCAATGCTGATTTTAAAGTCACACAGTTGGTTTTATTTCACTCCTCATTACTTGACGTCACATTCAAGCGACTGTTCTCAACTTGTGCACTCTGTCAATGTCCACTGGCCCCCCCCCCCCGCCCCGCCCGGCCCCGCCCCGCCCCCCGGCGGGCGGGGGGGGGGGGGGGGGGGCGGGGTGGGGG
>JAVQJL010013563.1:0-20475 GCA_036024295.1 Nannoperca obscura
CAGTAGTGCGTAAGTGTGTTTCTGTATACTATTTCTCCAGCCGTGGTCACGTGGTGTCATAAATGATGGTATTATGAGAGGTATTTATTGAAGTCGGACTAAGTAGGACATCACTGAAGACCTAGGTGTGAAATGCACGGCCCGCCACTGATGTACAAGTTCCCAACAAGACTTGGTAGGTGTTCTCAGCAGGTCTTTCTTGAAGGTCTTAAGTGAGACTTTCTGAAAAAATAACTAAGGAATGAAACTAATGCAGGTGATCAAAAAATTATAAAATAAGTGAAAGAAAATAACATTACAGAATGCAAACAGTCCAAACATCAAAGATAGCAAACTATCATAGCAGAAAAACTGCAAATATTCACGTCACATTCACAGTAGAGGCTGGGATAATAGCGTAGTCTAGAGTTTGATTTCCTACTCGAATTTCTCTGTTTGCAGTATTGTGCACCTTTATGTCATATAGTTGTAATAATCTTCCCTGGTAAGTGATATTACAACATCAAGAGAAGTGTTACATATACCGGGTATGGCCAGGTTTGTCAGAGGAATGTCCCACAGCTCCTCGGGTAAAGCTGACATCCAGTCCTGGCAGCTGAGATCCATGTCGCACCGCCACCCAGACCTGCGGGAGAGCCACTAACACCAGGTCTCAGCTGTTTCTGCTGGTCGTCACATGGTCGATCCCGCCCCCTTCCTTTACAACAAAGGAGGAGGGAACTGAAACTTTCCTGATTCTTGTGAGGTGTTGACTGACAGGTAAGGCTACGTTACTGTGTCACAGCTGTGCAGCACTAAACTAATATGGGGTTTCTGCTACTGTGGGGCAATCCGGGAAAACGGGCCCACTTGTATTTATATGTAATACATGTCTCTAAACACATTATTTACACTTTAGCCCTTGCATAAATTCTCTTTTATCAAATCACTCCTCGGTTTCGTTGCTATGGCGTTTAGAAGGGGCGGAGTCAATATCAAACCGGAAGTTGAGTTAGAATACATCCATGTAGAAAATGTAGAAATTTAGTCCTGTGGAAAACCACAAACTCCAACTGCTGTCTGAATGATGTAAATATGCCAATTGTGTATGCCTTCAACCAAATGAATGAAAATGTATCTAAAATAAACTATGGGCAAATAAAGTGAGCATCATCAGTACAGCTTCAAGACTTATGTAAGTGAACAAAATACAACTGCTCCACAAACAAAAGAATAAATGGTGTTAATAGGAAAAATTGCATCAGAAAAATACGTATGTGCTAGCTATAGGCTAACAAGGTGTTAAAACACGTGGGAATGTGGTGGGATTTTTAAGGTTTGGTAAGATGTAAATTTTTCTCTTTTCATTGCACCATAAAAACTAAGGGGTAATTTTTTTTGGGCTGTATAGGTATATTAATTTTGTCACTTATAGTAGTATATAAAGTTATGTAGTTATATATGATATCCCATATATTTTACATTACATTTTTCAGTTATATGTACAGTAGGTCAGAATAGTTTCAATTGGTATGAAATGGATCAAAACGAATTTGAGTTTCTATACTAAATGCTATACTATATATATACTATAACCTATAGGAAGAGTTGTCCATACACTGTAAATAGCTCTACAGGTTTTGAAACATTTCATGGTTTTTATAATAAACTCATCTGAATATTAGAGCTTTTACATATCCACTTGCCTGTTTTTCATCACGTTGGCTACTGGGATGGAATTGGATTGGACTGAATGGACTGAACAGATCCCAGAACAGCAGAGTTTCAGACAGATGATGTAATACCAACTATTGTGAGGGAAGACAAAAGCTTTTTCCCCACCGTGGCCCTTTAGGGACTGAAACACCACAGACGTGTTCACTTCTTTTGTGTAAAGGAAACAAATGCCTCTGAGAGGAAACTAACTCTCCAGCACGGCCAACTTGGAGGAAACATTTGAACAGATTTGTATATCTGAGTGGCCAGTGATTCAAGTGTAATGATTTGCTTAAAAACGCTCATGTTTATTGTAAAAGCACATCTCCACAGGCACAGCGGTGCAGCATTATTTAAAATCAAGGCCTAACCTGTTGGCTAAAGTCAATTATAAGTAGAACAGTCAAGGTTGGGTTCATGCAAATAAGTTTTTCATGCATTTTGCTTAAGTTTTATGTCTTCTCTACATTCTCTATGGATAAATACGTTTACTGTAGGTGATACAGTTTAGCTACTTCTTAAACTTGCTGCCCACATGTCATAATAAAAAGGTTTGTGGCCTGCATTACAGACATATGTGCTAACTGAATACATTGTTTGTGCTTTCTCATCTAAAATGCCGACATTAAAGGTGAGATTAGTTGTATCATTATTGCTTTGGCCCCCCTCGCTGACTCGTGAAAAGTGATACAGTACATTGCATAAATAGTGAACAATGTAAACAAACAAGTGCTAATAGCAAAAAGTGTTTTCAAGCAGCTTTAAGACTGAAATATAAATTTCACTGCCTCCAGTAAGTGCATTTATATTTAAATGAATGATTCAAGTAGTATTTTTTTGCCACTCTTAAAAAAACAAGCGTATGTGTATTTCATGCTGTGATTCACATTTTTGTAGAATAATGCAAATTGGTGTAAAGTCATGGGGACCATTTCAGTAGTTTCTCATTCAGTGTAACAACAGCTGGTATGAAGTGGCTCTCTGTGATAAAGTCCCCAGCAATGATATTGAGAGAGCCGACTTTAGAGCCGGGAGTTTGCTCCTTAACCCAGCTCAGTAGCGTGGGGTACGTGGACATCACCAAGTCTTTCAGGGACTCTGTTGGGTGTGTGCAGATGTATTTCAGGTCCTCTGTCAGATTGATTCCTGTGACAAAGAAACCTCCTGAAACACAAAATACAAACATTTTACAAGCAGTGTGGGCTAAATACAGCGCTAATTAAAAAGTAATCAATTTTATTCCCAATGTGTTAGGTAATAAAAATCAACAGTCTGCCTGGTCTGCCGTGTTGTTTCCTGTGTTCAAACTCCTCGATCAGAGCCTCAGCTTTGCATTTGTTGGCCCACCAGTAAGGAATATGTGGCCACAGGTCGCTGTGACAGCTGGCAATATTGTGTTCATAGGACACGATCACCGTGTAGCCTAAAGCCCACAGGTTTCGAAGAGTTAACACTTCCTGAAATCAACAGAATAACAGGCTTAGTTTCACTTTCCGTCAAGTATTTTTTCATGTTATTTAAAGGATAGGTCTGGCATTATTCTATACTTTGACTTATCTGTCATCCCCAAGCCCATTGGTTCCTTCTGAAGATTCAAATCTTTAAAAATGAATTAAAGTATATCGTTTCAACAGCTGGACACTGTAGTTCTTAGCAAATGTTACTCCAACAGGAGTAAATAGTGTATTTGTTAGGGACTATTATCAGCTGCAGATTAACACTCATTTGATGCTTATTTACAGGGCAGTGTATGTGCAATTGAGTCAAAATAAACTACAGTGTCCAAGTTCATGGTAGCGAAGTTATTAGAGTGGCTCACTGATGTGTTTTTAATAGTTTTGGACAACAATGAGAAATAGGATGGTTTGGCTACAGAGACAATAATTGTTACTAAGATAGATCAACTCATTGTTGGTTCTGCTCCATGGACAATAAGAAAAATGTAGATTATGGCCACCTTTAGTCTTTAAGTCTTTATTCAAAACTGGAGGAGAAGTTGTACCGTTTTGGGACAGAGTTTGGAGGTGAACACGTTGCGTATGTTTGTGAGCAGCAGCGTGTGGAGCTCCTGGCTGAGGCCGAGGAAGTGGCTGAAGGAGAGGATGACCACCTCTTTGGGATGAGCGTCCAGCCACTCTCTTATCTCCATTAGGACAGTCTGCCAGGAAAACACAAAAGGTACCATTTAGTCTGCTTCTACAGCAGGACTCAATAATTCAATGTACAATTCCTAGCCTTTGAAACTTGTACCAATGCCAGGTCCAGTTATCTGATAGGACATTCACACGGATCTACAATATGAAGGAGGTTTGTAGCAACTTGCCAGATCTGTTCTGGATACATTCTTTTTGTCTTCTCATCAATTCACGAGTTATGGTAAATGCAAGAAAGGGAATTAGTTAGACTATGCAAATTTAAAAAAGAAGAACTGACTCCTTCTTCCTCTTAGAAATTGTGAATTCATTCAGTGAACTTGGTGGTTTTGCTGCTTTTGCCTTAGTTGGTTGGGTATGACAAGTAGTTTATGGTGCTCACGTTAGATAGATCTCACTCTATGACTGACATTACTGAGCGACTTCACGACACACTACATTTTAGCATTTACTACTATCCTGTATTCTTGTGGCCACAGCTGAGTAAAAGTAACATACGCTTGCTTTAAGAACAAGATTGTAAATGAAAATGCTGTGTTCCCACAACAGTAACCTTACAAATGTCCAAAATGACAACCATAACGTTGATTTCAGTGATTTTTTTGGACACAGAGATGACAAAACGTTCATAACCAATCTAGTCAAAGTCTTAAAAACGCAGAGACAGGAGGATTTAGTGTGTCACTGCAGGGATGAGTGTTTGCTGAGCGTGGCTGCCCTTTATGGTTATCTTTACAGCTATTGATCTAGGTGCAGATGGCCTTGACAGCAGCATACATTTCACTGTGGCTACATCCCTATGGACATTTGTGTGCACATGCCATTACTTCACCTCCACAGTGATGGTGGTGTATACGCCGTGGTAGAAGTACAGATCAGTGGAGCTGTCATTCGGCCTGTGTGCAATTCTCAGGTCACAGTATCTGACCCCACAGTCCAGCTGCTGCTTTATAGTGTATTCCTGCAACACACAGCATGCAGAATTCATAATATGAGGTCCAGCTTAAAACAATACTAAAAACCTGTTTTATTAACAATGAATAACAACTAGCTGCTCATCTATCTCGGTTTAATTACCTGGGTTATCGCCCACTTGTACACAAAGGGGCGAATAAGAGGCTTCATGTATTTGTCCAGCTTTTGAAGCATGTCTGGCTGGGTGAGGTCAACAGGGGATCTGTCATTCATATCCAGACAGTAGGTTATTGCATTGTGGCTGCCTAATTGGTGAAGGGACAACAAAAACTTTCATCAGTACACATATAATGTTTCATGTAATAGCCACGGTGTCCCTGAGAGCTCAGTGTACTGCAACTACGGAAAACATGCAAATAGACAGATCAAAAGCAAATGAAGAGAACACCCTCTATTATTTGCCAACACATAGGCAGCATAACAAAAACCACTGCAAATATAAATTGTGTTGTCTGAATTTGAAACGCGTCTTTGTATTTAATTGTGTTGTCCGAATTAAAAGTACTTTTTTACATTTGGTTGTGTTGTCAGAATTTGCAGTGCATCTCTGTTCCTGTGTCAAACTGGTGTGTAAATCTTCCTTAATTTGCTTGTGTTTCATCTATTTGCATGCGTTTTCTGTAGCTGCAGAGCATTGGGCCCTCGGGGCCACCATATATATCAGAGAAGATTGTATTACAGTTTGTAAAGTGTTATAAAAGTATTGTGGGTAGCCTCACACACACACACCCCACATATTCACACCAATAACATTCAGCCAACAAACAGCTTGATCTACACTATATTGTGCGGTTATATGGCAGCCTACCCGGGATGGCCAGGTGGTACAGGGGGGTGTCCCACAGAGCACGTGGCAGGTGAGACATCCAGCTCTCCATGGGCAGCTCTCCCAGGCTCAGCTCACTCACTCCGGAAACCACAGAGGACATGCTGAGCTCCAGTGTCTGCAGCCCGTCAGTGAACACACATTTAATGGCACAGAGCATGATGGAGTGAGGCTATTCATGTTGTCATCGGCAGCTATATGGCCTTCTAGTTTGTTTTCGGGGTTTGTTGGGGTGAATATCGCATACATTATGTTCATGTTTAGCATCACACTGCTGAAGTCCTGTTAATCTCACACTTACTTGATTAAACTGCTGCTGCTTCCTCTTTTCACCGAACCAGCTGAACCGGCCAAACCACCGGAGACGGGAAACGCGATGACCGACACTATAGGCGTGTGCCAGAAGAAGTCGTCCATCCCAGGGCGGTAGGAAATGTCATGGAACATACATGAAACATGTATGATGTGATCCGGAGATAAAGCGTGGCCGGGTCCCTCTCCAGTAGCTCAGTCCGGTTACCTTTTACATCTGCATAACCGGGGATGGCGAGGACGCCGCATTTTAGCTTCAATCATGGATTATCCGGAACGATCAAATACCCACGCATGATCCACTGGCTGCTCTAGGTGCACGAACACGAGTGAGTCCCTGAGTCCGCCGGGTGTTTGTCGGTCCTCTGAGGTGCAGCAGCAGAGCGTGCTGGGAGGGCGGCGCCGCGCCTGCTGACAGATCAGCAGATGCAGAGAGGCTCTTTTCTTAAAG
Source organism: Nannoperca obscura (assembly GCA_036024295.1). Lineage (NCBI taxonomy): Eukaryota > Metazoa > Chordata > Actinopteri > Centrarchiformes > Percichthyidae > Nannoperca > Nannoperca obscura. The sequence goes on from JAVQJL010013563.1 coordinate 6,413, forward strand.
AGCCCACTCAAATGTTACACAGGACTGTCTGTGGCTGGAAACTCCCAAACTTACCGCAGCCCTGCCCTAGTCCTCACAAGTGATGCCACAGCCCGGTGCTTCCCGTCAGCTGGAAACACCGGGTGAGACGTCACTGATGGGTGTGGCCAGAGGTAGCAGCAACTGGAAGCGTTTCACTCCAAGAGCTGCTCTGCACAGCCACAGGCTGGTTTTAAACAATACATACAGTCATCACATTATTTATCAGTTTGGGCTGCTGGCGGATAGTACAGCCGAGGTCTGCGGTTCCCAAACTTGGGGTTGGGACCCTCCAAGGGGTCAAAGGATAATTCAGTGGTCACAATATAATTAAAGATGCAACTGTGAAGTTTTCTTGTAAACAAAGTTGTTTCAGAATTCTTGATGCCTGACAAGCGCAGTGAATGCTGTCCCTCGCTCATAAATAATTGCTAAAGCAAATCATGCAGTGTTTACATCTTTGCGTGTCACTGCAGCACAAAGAAATGTGTATATCTTGAAAGGAATGTGTATCTCGGACTTGTTGGTAATTCCACATGGTACCTTTAAAAGATACATTTCTGCAACACAAATATGTATTTCTTGATACTTCTCTTATGTTTATTGTATCATTCTGAATAGTTTTACCTCTTCAGGCCTCTAAAAGCGATTGAAATGAAACAAGAGGAAACATCACATTTTCACTGAACTGCTTGTCTCACACGTATGAAACCTATGGTGGAGGTCACAATTCGATGTTGCATTGCTTTGAAGAGTCACAAAGGTTGGTGACTGATGGCTGATAACATGTTGGAAACAATACTGAGTTCTCCATTCTGTAAAATGTAAGATGTGTACAGGCAGGGTTACCCTTTAAATACCTTCTTCAAATGCCAATATCTGTCAACTATGCCACAGTTTGACTTACAGATGTCCTCCAGACACTATGTGGCAGCTGTCTTTTTTCTTAACATGTACCTAAGAGTTGATAACAGGTAATGATCTTAGAATACTGACTTTTGTACAAAAATGTGCTTCCCAAGAGAAGATTAAGTTGTCTGTTTGTGATAATTTGGTCAGGTCTTTCAGCAGCTTCTTCAGCAGCTCAATAAACCCTGAAACAGCACTGACCAGTGTGGTGAAGCAGACTAGACAAACTGATTTAAGAGCATGTGAAAGTCCAACCTTGCTCACTTTGGATCAAACTGCACCAGACCTTTCCCTCCTCTGCCTCTCTCAGTAGGCAGAGGAGGGAATGCCTCTCTCTCCTTTTGACATGGCATCAGTGAAAGCTCAGATTTAATCATTAAAATGAATGGCTACGGCTGCTTTTCATTCATTAATGTTAATATGAAAAGGCACAATGTCTGCTGTGAAAGAGGCCTGTTCACATATACTAACACGGTCTACCTTCTCCACTCTAAAACAGTGTACAGTTGTGGTTGCAGTTGAGTGTGGTGATGCTGCCATCTAGCTTTCCTTCCAATTAACTGCATGCAGATCATGCATGATCAATGCAGATCATGAAATGGTAAACGTTAGCACTTTTGTAAGCATCCTAGTGTCATTCATTGTTCCTTGCTTCCTCATACGTACCATCTCATCAACATTTGACTAATTTACCAAATTGCTGCTAGTTCAAAATTAGTTTCATATTTTATGGTCTTATATATCTGTATATATAAAAAACACAATTATTCATTGAACTTTTTTTATTATTCAAAATGTACTTTCCATAGTCGAAACATAACATAGAATGTGATAATGCTTATGGGCCCCTACTGTTTTGTTGAAAAATGTGTTGAAGTTTTGCAATTTATAATCCACTTCAGTCACAGCAGCAGTGTGTGTTGTTGGTTACTTTCAGACTTTCTCTCTTACTTTTCAGACACGTCATTCAAAAGGCCAAAAGAGCAAAAATTGCATTCAGGCGTTTTTTTTGTTACGCTGCAGTGGGTGTGTGGTGAACGGATCAGTGCAACACTTTGCACGTTCTTTGTGATTTGTCATTATTGACAGAGACCACTCAGTAACAACTAATCCTCCACCACCACATGTATAGTGTATTTGTAAAATGATTACAGTGATGAGGGTAAGAAGTGAAAGCCATGTTTCAAATCAGCATGAAACTGAAGGTGACCCGCTTGCTGTGACATCACTTCTGTTTGCCCCCCGTTTGTATGTGTTACAAATGGGGAAACAGTTTCAATTGCATCTGCTCTCTATCTTACCTCATTGAAAAAGCTAATTTGACTTGGCCTTGTTCTGATGATCAGCACAAGTTCATTTTGAATTCTTCCCCACAGTCACTGACCACAAGGTGGACGTTACACTTGAATAATTCTAAGTAAATGCTGGGGTCACAGTCCTAAAAATTGGCTGGTTCATTTTAGAATGCTTGTATTAAGACACTATTACACACTGATGAGTTTGAGAAATAAAGCATTTTTGGGGTAAAAATGCATCCATACTTGGCAAAGTAACATATCACTAGTACAAGTACTGAACCGGCACCTGTATCAAAACAATAAAAAAAATTATAAAAAATCCTAACAATATCCAGCCCTACTAAACTAGTATGGTCATTTATTATTAAAAAACAAACAAACAAAAGGCGACACAGGTAACACAAGATACTGAAAATATAACTTCCAACAGTAACTTTCAGTTAAGTCTGTGCTGATGAAGGCTGATCACGTGATGAGGCCAGTAGTGAAGGCTGCCATCGATTACACATCTGTACTCTTTGCTTTTATGCATCCTGGTTAAACTACGTTACTGACGGACACATCAGGGAATGTAATTCTACTTTCTTACACACGTTTCTTCTCAATTCTGCTTTTCATGATCCTTCAGTCTAACCAGGACATGGCACACGGTAACCTGTGAAACTAAAGGTACCAACAGTGTAGAACTGCATTCTTACACTCATAAAAATGACTTCAGTACTTGACAAATGTGAAAGATCACCAAGTCAGTTTAAGGTTAACTGTGACAGACAATGCAGGTACAGTAGATGCATGTCGAGTTTTAATTTATGCAACAAGTTCAATTTCCTTTTTGAAGTATCGTTAAAGTGGAACGTGTGATTCACTTAAACTTTATTTACATCCCAATCTTATGTACAGGCGATTTAGTCAAAGGCAAATTGAGCCGGTGTGTGTGTGTGTGTGAGAGAGGGGAACAGTGGTGTTTAATACAAAGTGGAAGGCAAGCATGATCATCTCAGAAGACAAATGTGTTCCTCTCAAAGCAACACTAACACACGGCTACCCTTCTCTATGGATCCCACTGGGTGATGCCCTTCATGCATCTCCTGCTTTACGTATACAGCACCCATTAGCACTGGGTCTGGGTCCGGTCCCTGGTAGAGACGGCCTGGCACTTGGGAAGACCATCAGAAGGTCAGGGGAGAATGGCGGCAGCGAGTTGAGTAAACAAACAGTTGTCACCTCTGCATGGGGTGTCTGGAGCTCAGCAACTGTTTCCCACGACTGACCCCTTTCCTCGGGGCGTCTGGCTGAGGTAGCCCAGCCTGCCGCCTGTGCCTCCCTTTGGCCTCTGGCTCTGAGTCACTGAGCTCCAGGTCGGGACAGTATCCGTCACTGTCCTGGTACGACCTCGTGCTTTTCACTTTGTGTTCAGACATGGGTTTAGCCCACAGTCTCTCCTTGGCTGAGCCCTTTCGGGACAGTTTGTCAGAGGCCCGCAGGTCCTCTGTGGTCCGTACCAAGTTAATGGTTGCCTCTTTGAAGGACCTGCCAAAGTGTTCCATGGCAGACTTGCGAAAGCTGCTCCTATCCAAAGCCTGATTTGAAACTTCCTTGTCATTGGGGGTCTGGCAAGAACTGTCCTTCTGAGCCACAAACTTCTCTAAGAGGCCGTTAGTTTTGGCCACGCACGCTCGGTCTTGGTCCAGCTTGCCGTTACTGTTGGACGAGTGGCCGTGGAGCGCAGCGTGCAGGGCTAAAGGTTTGCCAGTGGGTTTGACAGGCAGCGCCGAGCTGCTCGAGGAAGACAGACATCCGTTGGAGCGCTCCTCTCTCCGACCACGTCCACGCAGCTGAGGCTTGCCCTGACCCAGACCTTCACCCATCCCTGCATGTTCAGTAACATTGCCACTATAGTCCGGGCAGAGCGGCCCGTTACCAGATTTGGAGCTGGGATTTCCATTTCCAAGACTTGAGGATTTGGGCATTTTCAGCTTCAGAGTAATCCTTGGAGGAGGACGGAACAGAATGCTCTCGGCTGGAAATGAAGAAGGAAGGCCTGGCGACAAAGAAACACAAGCATGTTCAAGAAATGTCACAACAAAATATGACCAAAAAAAAGAACGAATATTATGGGAATCAGTTGAGTTTTTTTTTCATTTTAAAAATGCACGCCTGTAGTGACAAAATGGCAAGCCGAAGCACAACAGATTCTCACCAGCAGAGAGCTCCTGGTTCACCAGCTTCACGTGCAAGTTGAACATCTGCTCCTGGGCTTTACTCTGCAACAGCTTCAGCTTCTCCCGCCGACTCACCATGTAACACAAATTCCTCACCTGCCGGAGAAAAAGACTAAACAATCAAACACTCGCCACTAAAAACAAGCACCGCACACTTTTTAAGATATAATGTCCCTAAAGCTGCTACCGCTCAGACTTCACTGACCTGACAATATTCATGTCGGCCATGCTACTGCATGTACCCTTGTGGACTGTGAATCACAGTGGATTAGTTAAGTTTATTTATTTCATCTATTTATTTTCAGATGGTTTAACGTCAAAGCGACAAAACTATCTCTACAAACTGATCCAAAGTAACGTCAAATTAGTCGATCGACAGAAAATTATACTGTAACTATTTTGATAATTTAAGACTGAACACAGGTTTTTGGATAATACTCAATATTTGTAGCCCTACATTAGGATTTATCTGTGAAGTCAATATCAGAGGCACCGATGGCAGCCTTGTGTCTGTGTGGATAGGTCAGTATAAGCTTTGTTTTAGTTCAGCCACAGATTCTGCATTAGTTTGGGGTCTGGACCAGGATATTAACATTGTTGCTTTGAAGCTAGTCGCTTGGTCTTGATGTTTTGTGTTGTTGTCTTGCTGTAAAATAAATCTTCTCGCCCCATCTGGCAGTGCGCTTGCAGACTGCAGCAAGTTGTTCCCTTCTGAATCTCTCTCAAATCTTGGCATACATTTTATTTCTACTGTCACGCATCTTCCAGGGCTCGCTGCAGAGTTTTTCTGCTGATGTGCGTAGATCGAGGTAAATACTTACTATACGGTGTGTGTTGATTTTGTAAAGTCAGCTCAGGAAATTCTGTAACTTCCCAACCAAAAGCTAAAAGTGTTTAGTTTAAATATAGTTCACACGGTTTCTCAGTATTTAGGTCTATGAGACACAAAGACTTGTGATATGTGCACACTGGATAATGGGAGGTATATGAGATGGATGCATTTGTTAATATTATGAATACATGAAATATGTTATAATATGCTATTCTCAAACTGACAATGATACAGTGCTCATTAACTACCACAGTGAGTTAACAAACAATGTGATTTCTAGCCCATAAACTGCCTGGATCCTGGTAAAGAACGCCCAGTAAGCAATATTTAAATGAATACACTTAAGTAAACAAATACAGCGTATACTGAGGAATTTTATCTTGCTCAGTAACCAGAAACAGCAAGTCTCAGCAGTAAAGATTATTACACTGCCGTGTGAAAAAGCACCCACCCTCTCCAAATCCTGTCGCAGGTGCATGAACATCCGCATGCGCGTGTGGATGCTGTCTACGTGAGGCTGCAGCACCAGGTTCTCCTCCTCCTCTTTAGGGGGCAGCAGAGCTTTGTTAAAGTTAGCTTTCCGCTTCAGCTTCCAGTACTGATAGATGAAGTCCGCCAGGCGCTCCGAGAGCCCGAGGGCCTGGGCCAGATCCTCCAGCTGGATCATAGTGTAGAACTCCTCCTCCAGCTCCTGCAGTCTCTGTGCCCGCTGGCCCACCTTCTCTGCCTCGGCAGGGGGTTTAGAGATAGCTGGGCTCAGGCCAGTCTCCCCGGTTTTAGACTTGCTGTGCTTGAGACAGTAAGACTTGAACTTGACTTCATCCCCTTCATCCAGGATGGTCTTCATCTCCAGACTGTGCTCAAAGGCACATGTCACATGGAAAGGGGTGGTGCAGTTCTTCACTGAACACTGAGGGGGTGGGAACAGGTTATGTTTACATAGATTAGGACCCAATTACAATAACAACAAGGTTAAGGTAAAAGTAGCATTTAATATTTGCATGATAAGATCGATACCACTGACTTTACCACCGCTAAATATGAAGCTACAGCCAGCCTACAGTCAGTTAGCTTAGCTTAGCACAGAGTTGGAATCAGGGGGAAACGGCTAGCCTGGCTCTGCCTAAAGGCAACTAAATCAGCCAACCAGCAACTCTAATAGCTCACTAATTAACATTAGCAGTGACTTCTTGGGAGTCTCCGTCACCTCAGTGACAACAAGGCCTTCCTCGTTTCCAGTCTTTTTGCTAAGCTAAGGTAACTAGCTGCTGGTGGCGGTTTCATATTTAGCGTAAAGAGTGGTACAGACGTTGTCATCCCAAAATGTCAAACTATTCCTTTAAATGTAGGTTTTGTTACTTAGAGTGTTAGTTGGCAAACTAAACTTATTTTTCTGGCACAAAATCACAATCAGAACATGTGTGGCATGTGAATAGAGAGCCAACGTCGTGCCCCTTCTCATAGCCAGCCTCTGTTGCACTGTAACAGTATGGTGAATTTCTCATTGTTCTTTCTCAGGGTTCGTACAGCTTTTTAAGAGTAAAATTCATGCACTTTTAAAAAGGTACCTAAACCAAAGATTTCCAGACTCTGGAAGCATTTATTGTCACATCTAAATAGTTACTTTAAATGTTAAGAGACAATAAAATAATATGATGATATATATATATGCCGTTTCATTCCAAATAATAAAAGAATTTTAGTTTACAAACGATTTTGTTGAAAATCAAGCCTGTTCAAGTCCTAGAAGCTAAACCTTCTGCTGTGTTATTTACTGTACAGACAGTAAATTTGAGCACCTCATCATGTTTAACAAATTCTCACTGCAAAACATAAAACATTGGAATCTACTGTAACTGCCATGTATCCAAGCAGACTCCAGACTCCTTGAAAAGTAAACTACAAATTTCTTTAAGACTAAGAAATGTCTCATGTCTACAGAGGGTGAATGTTCGATACTCAAAGGACAGATTTTGAGTGGACTATCGCTTTAATGTGAGATTAAGTGAGATCCGCACTCACCTGGATACACGCGCCCGTCTTCAATTTACACAGACTGCAGATGAGAGACCAGCGGCTGGGTGGGATGTGGGACACTTTGGTGATGGGCTCCATCCTCTCGGGACAGGCGATGCTCACCTACAGACGAGGCAACGGTGCGGCACGACGAGAGGTTATTTAACACCTACTGTAGAACAATATAAAGAGGACAAGAGCAGAGCAGAGGATGGAAGCGTTTAATTACCTCTGGTATCCACAGCGCACAGCTTACATGGGCCCACTTGGTGCCTGCACGTGTTGCTTTCATGGCACCGCCCTTCTTAGGACACAGAAGGCACTGCGGGTCGATGCCAAGGACGCACGTCCTGCACAGCCAGTTTCCAACAGGCACTTTAACTATTCCATAACAGGCCTGTGGGGAGAGCAACATGTGTTGACTGATGTGCTACTTAAAGAAAGTCAGTGCAAAATGAAAATAGATACACCAGTATGATGTGACTGTACTGTGATGAAACACACCAATGCTGGTATTCATTTTGACATTCCTTACCAAATGTATAAATATCAATATTTCATGGGTTGAAGATGGCTCAACACCCCATCTACTGTTTTAAATCAGAACTGAGCCTGCGAGGCCCCCCGACTCCCAACAGACACACTCCGTGGCCACACCTCCGGCAGCTGCTGCTGGGAGAGAGGGTTCTAGCTGAATCTGAGGGTGTTGTTACCATTTAAATTTATCTGGTAGTCAGTTGAAAACTTAAATCCCCCCCCATTACATTTGAAGTGGATCATCTCTCCGCTTGTTTTCCTGATGTGTACGTTGTATTTTTTGCAATATTAGTCAGTGACTTCAGAGTTGTCACTAACTAATAAGTGTTTTTAGGGCATCAAAAATCCGGATTGATATAATTTCTACTAAATAACAAATCAAGTGAGCAACTAACTACCGAGCCTTCATGTTGCCTGCATGCTGAGAGGGGTGCTATGTTTACCTGGTGCACGCAGATGTTGCACTTGTCACAGAACACCATGTCGTTCCCTTCCTCACTATCGGGGGAGCGGCAGACGTCGCAGATGACGTCTTCGTCGTATTCGATCCCCAGGCCTTCCACCGTCTCAATGGCGTGGTTCATGTTGTCATGGCACTGCCTCTCCAGGGCCTCCATGGCGCGCTCCATTGTCAGCTCGTCTATGGCCTCCTCTCCTGGGAGACAAACAAGGACAAACCCCCCCCGACATGATCAGAGAAACCCCAGCAGACTGTCATCATTTCGAAACTGAATGCTCTCAGCTTGGAGACACTGTCCACATTGGCAGATACTGACTTTACTGTCAACAACAGCACAACAGATCCTGGGGCCGGTTGCACAAAACCCCTTACGTTCCAATTTTCCTCAAGTCTGAGTTGAGGTTTCTAAAGTATACTAAAGTATTTAGGTTTTCTCCTTATCTTGGTCTTATACTTAAGGAATTCCTTACGGTGTTTTCGCTGTCGCACAAAAGACCTTAGCAACCAAAGTAAGGGAAAACGGCAACAGTTTATGGCGATAAATTAAGGAATGAACACATCCCAAGAAGAGTGTTCCACAACTGGGAGAACCCTGTGGAAAATGATGAGCAACTGATTTTACACTATAAATTTGACCAGCAGTCAATTCATGATTTGTCTGACCGTCTAGAGTCGGATCACTCTGCTTCCTGCAGCCCTGCTCTTCCAGCCTCTTCGCAGATAATGATGTAAAATCTCAGTAAATGTCTTAACGTTTTTCCTTTAAATAAGGAAATCTTTTCAGGGATTTTGTGCAAAACCCTTAAGCAAGTCCCTCAGCTAAGAAGAAAGGAAGCATTAAGTGTTACAGTTGAAGACTAAACTTGAGGCCCCTGGTCATTACCCATGCGGCTGAGCTCTCTGTTGAGTGCGCACAGCCAGTAAAGGTCCACTTCATCCAGATCGTAGCGACACATGTCCTCCGCCAGCTCTTTGATGTTGACGTAACCTGGTTCTGTCGACTCCTGGCTCGAGCACTGGATGTACTTCCTCTGGTGGGTGTAAAGCACCTCACTGGGCTTCTCCGCAATAATCCTGAACACAGACGACACGATCAAAACCTGCCGGCGCTGCAAAGCTCTTTGGCGGGCCGAGCTGGAACAGCACATTTAAACAGTCGGACCTCTGGGAACCTGACAGCGGTACCTGACTGACGGCTCCGGGATGGTGTCTGGACTTGCCAGCACCTGGACTCCCTTCTCCCACTCCTGCTTCCAGGTGTCTGCCAGCAGGTAGTAGTCCTCTGGGGCCACGTGGTGGGAGTCAGGCAGCTTCATGGCACTGATCAGGTCTTTTCTGAACACCTGTGGGAGAGGCAGTCAGTCAAGACAGTGACCCTTTATATTTAACAACAGTCAGCATCCAGCCAGACAAGGACGGGAACTTACTTCAGCCGGTTTCTTTGGGTTGGAGGTGGAGCGTCCAGGTTTACCTCCATACTTGCTGGAGGAGCAGAAGGAGGTAGACGGACCTAAATAAAGAACAGAGTGTGTGAATAAAAGAGAAGCAGAGATAATGAAATAGTTTAGGGTCTTTAGACTCACTCTCATTGTCAGAACTGTCACTGCTGCTGCTGCTGCTGCTGCTGCTGCTGCTTGAGGACCTGAGACGCTTCATCCTGTTACATCCTGCAGATACACATTAAAACAAGATCATTAGGGAATTTAAGATTGTATAAAAAAAGAGTTTGTGTGTTTAAAAAATACTTTTTTTACCACTGGACCAGCTGAGATATAAACTAACAGGAGATGGTTACTTACCATCAATGTCAGATTGCAAAGCATGCTAGTGGATTCCTCGGATAGATCCGTAACCACTTAATTATCTTCCTGCAAATACAAAATATATGTCAAACTATGTGGCGATGAAAGAAAAAGATGCAAAAAGGAGTAAAAGATTTCTGCATCAGACAGATTTATTGCAACTCACGCTAAATATTATGGTTTGGCCTGAAACCTTACTGTGAAATATCCAGGATATTGACCTACTAATAGTATCAGCGGATAATCTAAACATAATTTAACATTAGTGTATTTATTTTTTCACATCTGACAGTTCAAAGTGAAAGGAAACAGTGTGTGCCTTTAACCTACTGAACGGCTGCAACGTCTCATTACAAGGTTTCAAAACACTGACAGACTCAAACCCAAAGTAGCCTCAAATACAGTACGCTGTTTCAACAGACAGGACATGCCTCACATTCCCCATGAGAACAGGAGGGGTGGGAGGGGGGAGGCATGAAGCCGATTCCACCATACCATAGTATAAGTTAAATACACTGATGCCAACTGCTGAGGAAAGAGTACATGCTAATGTCCAAACTAGGGCAATAGAGTGAAACATAATTCAGTGTGATCACAGAGGCTCCTCACTAAATCACTACTGACACACACTGAGCTTTTTATGTCACAACTCCACCATCAGCAGTCAGTCCAGGATGCTTCCCGGCTAACCCTTAGTGCTATATTTAAGATTAAAATCACCCAGCACAAACACACCACAGTGCACGGTGTGTTCACCTCCACAGCGGAGCCTGTTGCCGCTGCACTCAAAATGCCCAGCATCTGCAGCTGACACGAGTGCTTCCACCTCCGAATGCAGCAAACTTTGTGTGTTCAGTAAGTTACTAAAGACTGACCAATACACAAAAGGAGAAATGGTAAATAACGTGAAGTATAAAGCTACAAGTCCGACAGCGGATGAACCTTATTAACAATGAACATTCAGACAAATATATAATGTTATGTTACCCATATTCTCTGTGTTTCCAGATCTATTTCTTTTTTAAAGTATACGTTTTTTCTAATGTTCTTTTGTGCCCTTAAAGTACTCCTGGTAGTTGATTCCTTTCAAAGCAATACTGCCAGACATTTACTGGCTCCTGCGTGTCACATGTGTGGATTTGGTTCTTTTCTGTTTTTAAAATCACTGTAAATTGAATATCTTTGGGTTTTGAACTTGTGGTCTTACAAAATAAGCAACCTGAAGACGTCACCTTGGACTCTGAGGAAAAGTTGATGGGCAAGTTTTACTATTTTGTGGACAAAACAATAATCGTAAGCCCCATCCCTTTGTCTTATTTCAATATGGTGCTGTCATTCTGCACTATGACTTTAAAGTAGGACTACAAACATATGCTTTACCATCTGCTTCATCCAACAAGTAGCTTGTTGGTAGTGTTGTGGAGACAACTGCATGATCACCACAACTTGTGCTATAATTGTACCCGTCTTACTATTATTGCTACTAGTTTTAATGTAATGACATTACAGTGTGGAAACAGCCACCACCAGCTTCTCCACTGTAGGAAATACAGACACCAGAGGTCAGCAGAACGAGGACACATAATGCCACTTTGATGCCCCATCTCCTTCCATATAACCTGCTTATGTATAAAACGGATGTGACCTCACACTGTAAAGAAACCTGTAAGAGGTTCTAAGTAACAGGAAACAATTACCTAAGTGCGTCTGCCGCCTTGTTTACATTTCTTTCCTCATACAGTGCGTTGTCCTAAACGTACTTCTGACCGGGTGCTACAAGTAGAAAGATAACACCGTAACCAACCAAGTGCCCTGCCCTGCCCAAAGAGCCTGGTTGGCGCCAACTACACACACACACACACGGGCCTGTAGCGGGCTGCACTGCAGCCCGTGGACAAATCAAACATGGGCGCCACCATCGTACAAAGATGTCACTTCCTAGAGCCATTAAGGCGCATATTCATGCAGCTCCAGTGGCTTTATTATTCAATGTAGGGAAAGTGAAGCGTCCGAAACACGCTCGCTTAACAGTCGCTAACATTTCTGTAGTAAAGAAGCAGAAAGAGTCCTGGAAAAGCAAAAAAAAAAAAAAAAAAAAAAGGGAGCAGGCCCCGTGGCCTGGATAAACCATCCAGGGCAAATCCTGGCACACTGAGCCCCACTGAACACACGAGCATATTGTTCACATTCCTCCCATCTTACCTTCAGCCCGCGCTCTGCTGTCCGCTTTATTCCAACCGCATATCAGTCCACTTCCACTTCCAACACACACCTATAAAAGCAGGGGCTCTGGTTGTAGCTACAGATTAAATTGGGTTTTTTGTAGCCCACCACAGTGGGAATCTCCAGGGTTGCAATCTCTCCACCACCACGGCACAACAGCTCTATTGTACCGCGCGTCCCGCCGGGTCCTAAACCCCGCCGAATTCCCTTCAGCCTGGGTGCGCTCGATTTGTTCACTGGCGTTAACCTGTATCCACGCGCCACAACTCAATCCTCAACACAAGATATTAAAGAACCACTCAGTCACCAGTGTGCTTTCAGATATTCTACAACTTTTAATGTGACTGCCATTTCATAAAGACAGGCTGTCATTTAAGTGTAGAAACAACAAAGTACAGACAAGCGTGCGTTCATGAAGACAAATTGCTCTACAAAAACTGTATGCACAAGTACAAAAGTTTACAAAAAACAGAAGTATATCACAGGAAGTCCCTATGTTTTTTCTTTAAAGGCAACTGTACAAAACCGTTTGATGTATTGGTCTAAATCTTACTATAACTAAATCTGCTGGGTGTTGAATGTTATCACTGATAAATTAATAAATCGTAGGCCCCAACAACAGACTGGGTGGAGTTGAGCTGTAAGACATTGTCTGGAACAATCAATAGGAAGCCAAATAATGAAAATGCTGTTTAATGTAGGTGGAAGTCAAACAGCTGACTGTGATTCACTAAGACAGCACATTGTTAAACCCCACTCCTCACTGTGCTTCAGAAAAACCCTGGAATGAGAAAAAATGAAACTAATCTAATATTTAAGCAATGTGCTTCTAATAACACGCAGACAAATAATTCACTAATTTGAGGAGTGATATTCACAACTTTTTACCATCTTAATACAAAGTACAATCGGACAGCAGCGTTTATATTTACAGCTTGTTCAACCGTTTTAAATACCTCAAAATGAACTTTAGGAGTTTTTAATAATAAAAAAAGGACAAAGGGAAAACTGAATGCCAAGTGGTTTTACTAATTATGCGAGCAGAAGTAAAAATACTGTACACTAACTCAGAAGGAAGTAGTATTGACTGTGTCGTGGCTACAGACTGATGTTGCCTGCTTTGGCTCAAGTTTGGCTCTAACCACCACCACTGTAACACTGTGTGACTCTCACTTTTAGAGCAGAGGTGGGAAAAGCTATGAAACAACAAGTTACCTGTGATGAAACTTTTACAAAAAAAATGATAATAAAGAACATTCATTTGTGTTTATACAAAAACATTCAGTAGAGAGTATAAAACAATTACAAGTAAAAACAAACAAACAGATCATTCACGTTGCCTACATCAAGAACAGCGAGATACGCTCAAACTTTCACGATTCAACTTTGGCCCAACAGATATCTATAAAGATGAAGTTATCGTCTACACAGCATGTCTCAGATATACACAACAAGTCCATTATCTAAATCACATGCACAAGTAAAAATATGATTTTTATATATATATAAAATGATTTCCCTCAGGCATTCTTGTGCTCATGGTTTTTCCACTGCAACCACTGATTCAGACAGGAGAGAAAGCTTTAAATTAAAATTAATTACATTTACAGCAAAGAGCTACATTCACAATCAATAAAAAGCAACAGAATTACACAATACATTCATTGAAATATAAATATTCACAGCACTCTTAGCAACTTATGGATGTGAAGTGGTTTACAGCACTTGTTTTTGGATGATAAGGTG
>JAVQJL010013574.1:0-23760 GCA_036024295.1 Nannoperca obscura
TTTGCCATTTACGATCTTTGCCTCCTAACTTCCTGTGCAACACATCCCACTTTACCCATCAGAAGAATAGTTGATCTTAGAGAAGCTTGCTTGTGAAAGCTCAGAAGGTTGCCAGGTCAAACTTCAAATCAGCTGGGAGAATGTGAAGGAGGAAGGCTACCGTCTCCTCTTTGAAAGCCTGAATTATCTGCCATTTAGAGAAAGCACTTTCTCCACTTTCTGTGTTAATAGAGCCAGAGATCAACAGGAGGTTGTGCTAGGAATATCCTGCACAGGGAAATTAACGCTGGCCACCAAACGCTGGTAAACTTTATGGAACGAAAGTGAATCTGTCAGCTCACATTTACATCTCTATGGTTAAAGCTCTTGCCTCAAAATCTAAATTAAACAGAACTTGTTGAAACAGTTTTTATGTTTCAGTGTCAAACTGTTTCACTACCGTACAACGTAACAGTTAAGCAGATTTTTGTTAAATGGTTGTACAGTTGAATGTATGAATTGGTATGTGGTGCGTGTACATGCTTGTGAGAAACTAAGACATTTAAGTGTACAATGCTGAACCCCAGAACAAAGTTTGTGGAAAAATTTACTGTGACAGACTAACCCTAACCCTAACCTGCACAAACTTAGACGTTGTGAAAAGAATAACGTTTTACTGTTTTGCAGTTGCAGTCTTGGGTATAGAAGGAAGTTCCTTTTAAAAAGTGGCAAAAAGCGAACAGGGTGGAGTCAGTGGGGTCTGCCAGTTAATTATCTTTATCTCTATCCAAGATACTTTTCTGTCACATAAGCTTCTGAATTTGCAGCCTCCGATTGTCCGGTCACAGTTGTGCTCCAGAGGTCAACTGTATTGACCATGAATCAATACAGAAACATACGTATTCTGTCATTCCCTTCAGCTTGTCAAAGCTGTCGAATATGCATCAATCAAAAAGGACTAGTCATTTGTTTCCTGTTTTCCCATTAATTCCGAGGTAGAATTCTGGAATCCGAGTGAAAATGTAATGTTTGGAGGTGGAAAATGGGATGAATTGTCTACCTCTCTCATTTATTCTTCTCCCCCCCTCATCATTCATCTGATCAGCCTTCCTCTCCTCTTCATCTACTTCTTTAACCTCTTTCCTGTTACCCCATCTTCTCAACTCCCGTCTCAATTCATTTCCTGCCTTTCCATTTCTCCTTCACTCTGCTCTCTCTGCTCTCCTTTCCCTTGCTCTGTGTCCTCTCTTTTCGCCCTTTTCAATCACCCACCTCTTAATTACTCTTCTCTTTCCTCCTCTCCTGCCCTGTTGGGTCTCTCATGTCTCCCAGTTTCTCCTCTAGATTCCTAGTTTACATCTGAAAAGGCAATTATCATGTCAATGCAGAGGCATGTCTTTGCTTGTTTGACTGCTCTGCTCAGCTCTTGGTGGAACTGCTGTATTGTTCCTTGCTGATTGCCCACACTCACCAAATTCAACTAATTTGTTGGACCTAAAATTACAATAACTGTGTCCAGCTGGAAATCAATTTGCAGAAGCATGAATGAGTGAGACAGTTTTCATTGATATCGAAGCCGTTAGATCAGCAGTTCTCAACCTTATCAGAGCCAGGCAACAGTCCCACCTGGACAGAGTAATTCACGTGGGTTTAATATTTGACTTTAATTAATTCATTTGTCAGATTACCAGAAACACAACACCAAATGCAAACAGGCAATAAATAAAAATCTTCAGTAAAACACAACTGCCTTGTTTTAAATGGTTTCGTATTTCCTATTTATGTACTGAATATTTCAAAAGATATTGCGCTAAAGATATCACATCTCAAACATCACATCTCAAGTTCTTGTCCTTGTTTTGCATCTGATTGCAATTATCCATGTGGATATCATGGATGTCAACAATAAATAGCAGCTTTGCAACAACAACACAGTAGGTAGGACAACGGCAGAGAGGAGGAAACTGACATTTTATGTTTAGTTATTCTCCTTCCAAATCTCTCATCACGAGCACGCCTTGCAAGCCGATGCCTTTGCCTGCTACAGTCAATTTTTTTCATCCACACTTTGTGTTTCCTTAAGGCCTAAAGAAAATCCCCATAAAACATTTGCTATCCATGTTTGCTAGCCTTGAGTTTTCTTCTTCCTTCCTTTTGTTGATGCATTGCTATGTTTCTTGACACGTTACCACCACCAACTGACAATCCATGGAATAGCATTCAATTTCAATTCAATTCAGTTGTATTTATGTAGCGCCATATCATAACAAAGTTATCTCAGGGTACTCTTTCGTATAGAACTGGTCAAGACCAACTCTTATATATAAAAGCAGGAGAGAGGGGTAGGAAGGAGAACATACAGTAGTACAATTCTACATAGCGATGTATGTCGCATGAAACCATTGGCAGGAATGTGTATTATGTTGCATTTATCAAAAATAGTTTTAAGCCTAAAGCGTCTGCCTTGAACTATACACGCAGGACCACAAATAACCTGCTATAAAAGAACAGGATAAGACGTGATGAATGTCAGCAGTCCCACACAGATGGAGTTTGGGCAGTTTTAAGCGTATGATTGTGGATGGGTCACTCATTGCACCATGAGAAGTAAAGCCGAGCAGATGGCTATTTTCTGGGTATGACAGCTGGATACCAGCACGAAGGGGGCTCTAAAATACCACCCATCAAGGGGATTTGCTCGTAAAATAAAGTCACGATTGTTCTATGACCTTAATTTTCATCTCAAGATGTTCCTTCTTAAGAACTCTGGTGGATCTCAACGAGCACCGAAGCTCTCAGCTAATGAAAAATTTTTGTTAGTATTGAAGGCAGAAACGCTACAGTTTTGAGTGGTAGACAAAATAATGTTCAGAAACAACAGATTAAACTTGAAAATTCAATCTGAGCAGCAAACGCAGATATTGATAAAATATATATTGGACACGTGACATATATAGCCTTCTTACTTTGCACTCCATAATTTGCAGCTATCCTAAAGTCATAATGCAGAGCTATTACGTTGATGAAATAATAATTATATATATATAATTTTAAACAAATTCTCTACTGAAATTCTCTATTTGCATGTGAGATATAGTGCTAAAATTATTAGGTGATAAATTGATTATTTGACCAACTGATATGAATCTGAAATGCAATAATTCTGATTACTGATAATATGTTTAAATCATTTATTAAGCAAAAATGCCAAATATTTGCTTTTCCAGCTTTTTTTCCGGCATTTTTCTCTGTTTTATATAATTGCAAACTGAATATCTTTAGGTTTTGAACTGTTGGTGGGAGAATATATGCTAATTGAAGATGTCACCTTGGAAACTTTTGTATCTGTAAGGCCTGTTTCATGACACTGGCCGAATTAGTCGATTCAGTGGCATTTTAATTCCACTAGTATATTTCTCTTATTATGATTTAGATTTTCTACATGACAGGTCTGTAGTCACTGACTGAATGAGTCCTTAACTATAGATTTTAAGGGAATGTGAGGAGTGAAATGTAACGCCTACATATCATTAAACCTTTACAGCTTTGGTAATGAGTGACAGCGCTGCTCGAACAAGGTCACAGCTGGCCAGCAGGCAAAAAAAATATTTATGGAAACTTCCCTTTGGGTTTTCAGATTGCACACCTATTAGAAATGCTGTGTGATACAGCTCTAGAAAAACTTTTTCAAGCTTTCAGCTTTCAAAGCAGGGAGGGACAATCAGGTGTCATGGAGGGCTGACAATGTTGTTATTTCTTCAACCAATATGATTAGTTTCTCCTCAGTTTATTAGGGGCAAATCATGTTCATGTATGAACAGAATGGAGGTGCACAACACTAACACTCAAAAATTGGAAATGATTGTGTTACAGAAACTTTGACTGTCTATATTTGTTTTAGATTTTTATCTAGCCCATTTTTGTGTGCATTCCGACTGGCCTAAAATACACATATAACGATTAAACATTAAAGTTGTAAGATTTCAGTCATTGAGCAGCTACTTTGTCAGAAACACAACAGAAGAGCAGCTGCTGTATCTGTTCAGTGTACCTGAAAAAAACCCTTTATTTACATTATACCCTCTGGGACGGGTCTAATCAACAAGACAAACTTAATTTGGAAATGCTTAAGGAGCGTAGTTGTTCTTCTTGTCCAATTTTATTGTGCCGTATATTAAAGATCTTTGCATTATATTTGGGAAATGAGAACTCCATTTACATCCATTGTATTGGGGTGGCAGTGGAACTTTCATCATGAGATATACTAGTAAAACTCCCAGATCCACAGAGAGCAAAAGAGAGATGTTACGCCATCAGCAGCAGGTGGCAGGAAGCTTAACAACCCAGCCAGCATCTGCTGTGTTGTGAAGATACGTGCTCTGCTGCAGCCTATGACATGAAGTCATGTCATCCCTTTTCCTCCTGACATCATGTCTAATGAGCCTGACCTGATCCCAACCAGCTGCCGGACCTCAACCTGCAGCAGCACACCTGCCCCAAGGATTCAGACACCTCGGTAAGCTCCCACAGCCCTGTGATTTATTCTATCAAATTTCCATTAACTGCTTGGATATTTTATCATTTATATATATTCTGTCTGTTTGTTTTTTCAGAATCATTGAGGACAGAGCTGCTGCTGGAGGCATTTGAGATGCAACAACCCAGCTAATCTATAACCTCACACCCTCAGATTCCAACTATAGATATACATTTGTTTTATAAATTTCCATGGGAGTGAAATGTGGGTTGTGCAGTTTAATGCAGTGCAGCTGTATGCCAGCCCTTGGCCAAATGTGGCTGAATGTACAATATGGTGTACTGAATGGCTGTTTTCGAAATCGCCTGTTTCTATAGACGAACGCAGTATCTACTACATGCTGCATACTGCGTTCATCAGTAGTATACAGTATGAAACTGTGAACTGGATTTATAGTGCAGTATGCTAGGTCAGGCTTACAGTACACAATAGTACAGCTAACAGCAAACTACCGCAATAGCATCCTCTTAAGCTCTGAAAAGTGAAAGTAATAACTGTAGCCTCGTCACAGTTTCTGTTTGCACACGATTCAATTAGAAAAATGTTTTTTAAAATAAATAAGGTTGAAAAAAAACACACTAAAAAAACAAACAATGGGGGACATTCCACCACTTTGCATTGTGGGATACAGTAGGCGAGGTAGACTGGTTCGATGCATACTAGAGATTTTCTCAGAATCAGTACAACATCTCGCCAGTATTTCTGGTACATAGCAGATTTTTCTTTTGTTTGCATACTGAAGTGAAGTGGACTTCTGGTTTTAGTTTCTATGGAAGCTTTTCTGCCATGAAAACAGGCCACAGACTTTACTAAAATATAACAAAAATGATCTTATTCTTTAACAAATGGTCTGTCTCTGTAGGGATCCTTTCCATAATGTTGTCAGACACTTGGAATACCAGTCTGAGCCTGCCAGTGGCAAAAACAAGCACTTTTAGTGGACGCATTTTGACAGTTGCAGTTGACCACAAGGATTACACTGCCACCTTTTTCTCAGCTGCTGGCTGAGGTGAGGTGCCAAACGTGTTGTACCTATTACTCATTTAAACCCCAATATCTGTAAAAATAGGAACCAGGTTTAAAAGAGACCGGAGTTCTGCCGGGAGAATTTGGACATGTGACTTCAGTATCTATCAAATCCTGGCTACAGCCCTGAAAATGACCCTTTACATACTCCAAACCTCAGTTTTTATAACTTCCAACTCCTGTGTCTTTACAATGTTCCAGTATGATCCAGAAATGTCAGTTGAACGTGGAGTCATACAAACAAAGTGTCTATTTTTTCCTACAAACTGCAACTCGATATGTATCTGTCTGTGGGAGACAACAGTGTTTGCTGTTGTACAAGGTACAAGGCGACAGGATAACACATACTGGCAGTGCTGAACACACACACACTGCTGAGAGAAACAAATGAAACACACCAGTGGAAAGAAGGAAGGAAGATGAGAATCTGACTTCAAAACAAACTGTGGTGACGAGATGCTCGATCATGCTGGCATCTGTCTGTCTGTGTGGGACATGCTGTTACAGTAACTCAAGAACACCATGCAGACTATAGGAACCTTTAAAAGCTTACAGCGCTGCTCGCTCTACAGAACAGATGATCTGATTAGATTCTGGAGCATCTCATTGCATACATTTGCATTTCAATGTGGAAAAACCAATGTCTTTGAAACTACTATAACTTCTCAGAGTGTTGAAGAGGCAAAGATCACACCACAGTGATAAAAATCTTTGCTCATTAATTCATCATTTGTCTTAATCAACAGGCTAATTAGCATAACTGGTTGTGTTTGATTTATCATGAGGGAGCTTAGGTAGCTCTTGTTGTCTGACTGTGTTGATAAGAACTGTGAAGTCATATTGTGTGTCTGAAAGTATCCCCTGTAATTCACTTTACATTTAAGCTGCATTCAGACCAAATCAGGCATTGCAGCGATTAGTGCAGGGTTGTGTGGCAGTGTGGAGTGTCACATACTAACCAGCAATCCCATTGAAAAGTGATAAAAGCCAAGAGACTGCTCGGCAATTAACGTCTTTGTACTCCCTCAGGGAGTGGCAGGGTTGAACAGCTGATTTATTGTCGTCACAGCGGCAATAGATCAGGTCTCTCTTCCATCTTCACAGTTGATCGTTAAACAGTGGAATACTACAATGCTACACAGTAAGCAAAGTTCTTCACCTGGGTGTCTTTGTTGGTCTGATCGTTGGCTTATGTGATTGGCCACCGCAGTGTGATGTTTGTGCGGAGATTCCACGTATTAAAAAGGAATAGTTGATTCTGCCATTGGCAGCGATGTACTTACTTATAGCACTTGTGATTCATCACCAGCCCTGACAAGTTGGACGAGACATCTTGTTGTTTTCCATCATGGTTCTATGCACTTTATGTAAAGCTCTTATTTGGAAGTCGCTTTGGAACAAAAGTGTCTGCTAAATGCCTAAATGTAATGTTATGTAGTTGGAAGAGAAGAGGAGATTGATATCTCAATGTCTGTGTTAAGTACAAATCTGGAGTCATGTTGTGGTTAGCTTAGCTTAGCTTAGCATACTGACTGGAACCAAGGGGAAACAGCCAGCCCGCCTCTGTTCAAGGTTCAAAAATGGTAACAGAACTGTAACCCCCACACCCACCACCAATTGTTTCATTCAAACATATGATCAGCTGCTAAAATGTGATGCAATGTTATGGATTAAAGTACCCAACAGCATATAGGGCAGGTGTTGTGCCACTTCAGCAGAATCGTTAAAATAATTACAAATTCAAGCATCAGTGATAATGATCCAGTAATATGTTAATACAATAGATTAGCTCTCTGAAAGGGGCCTAAATAATAATCAAATAAAAATGTATATTAAGGCACCATTCTGCATTGCATTAGCTTTTGATCTTGCGCTGCTTTTTTTCTTGAAGTGGAGTGGAGTGGTGTTGGTATTTACTTTCAAGTAAATGATTTTGAATGCGTTTTACACCACTGCTAATGTAAGATAGAATACATATACTGATATATAAATATGCATTTACAGCTTAAATGTTTACTGAGGCCAAGCATCACAAAGCTATACATTTACAGCATAAATGGCTCTGATGAGAATGACTCTTGCAGTCTAAATGTTTTCCTAAATCCCTGAACCACACTGAGAATTGAAACTCCAACCCTGGCAGCGTTTCTTTACATTGCTAATATGGCTCCAGCTTACATGAGAGGAGGGAATAATTGCAATGGGCAAACACAGTAATAAAGTCAGAACCACGGCCTAATACATATTGGCTGTCGGTTAACAAGTCCTCTGTCTCTGTGCTCCGAGCCACGGCTCTTCACTAAGTAGCCTTCTGTGACGTGCCGGAGACAAAGAGTTGTTGTCCAGAATAATAACGATGAAGCTTCTTCATAATGAAGATGGAGTCTGGGAGCGATAAATACTGAATTGTGCTCCATAGTTTAGCAAGTACAACACTCCCCGCTGGGTGTGAAGATGTGTGCAATTTGATAAAAGCTTCCTCCAGAACGTATCAATTACAGCAGCTGCAGAGCAATGAGACCCAGCTCTCAGTCACTGGAGGTTTTCACCCCGGCAGCAGCTTGCCTACAAGTTTAAAACTGTTTGTTAGCGAGATCTGATAGGAGCATCTGCTGCAGGCCTAAAGTGTACACTTTTGATTTAAATGCATCATAGTTGAAGCGAAGGTCGGTTGATGCGTCGTCCACCTCGTTAAAATAAAAGTTGAACAGATGTTTTAGATTAGCTACCTGTGAAGGTGGGGTGAACCACAGGATATTTGCTGTTGATACAATAGATTGAGAGAGGCTACAATAAAACTCTCTCTTACCTCTAGTGGCATCTACAGTAGTGACTAACCTGCAGATAGTTTGGGCTTTATTCGTCCAGATTTTGAGATATCTGCATCTGAGATTTCTGTTTCAACCCCAATACAATGGACAGCTTTTGCTTTTGCAAAGAACTTCGCTTAGTTTTTAATGGTGGTTTTTAATGGCAGGGCTCCAGTTACCAAAGGACTGAATGTACTCACTGACACAGACAGTGGACATGCACACAGTTCTGTATGCTATATTGGGTCATGGGTCTATGGGACATTCAGTCATACATTTTAGGATGCATGCCAACAGTCGTGCTGGGGCAGGTGATGAAATTCACATAATTTGCAGCCTTGCTATCATGCAGACACAACCTGTTAGAGTTTTGCTCTCAGAAGGAGTTTCTTTGATATAAAGTAGAGGCTATAAGGGATCATAAAGAAGAATGGCTCGCTGCCGTCCATAAATCCTTGCCACTAGCGTAGTTAAAAAACAAACAATAATAATTTATACATAATAAGTTATACATTGTGTGGATTTATGAGCACAACTATGGGGATTAATATAGTACAATTTACCCAACAAGAGATGAAATGCTGTTATTGAAGAAGAGCCACTGGTGGCTTCACTTATTTCAGCTGTTTTAACGTTTATTTACTCCAGGAAGTTTTCAGAGAGCCATGCTCCTCTGGCATTTCAGTGGTGGTAATGAGAGAAGTGCTACTTCACTTTTACTTTCTTCACTCAGATTTATACTGAGCTTGGATATCCTGAATTTATCCAGATACACAGTGAACCAGCAACCCTACAATCACAAGCTGTTACACAAACACTTTTAGTTGTATGATATAAGAAAGAGTATAAAATAAAGCAAAATATTTTATGGAAGAATCAACTTTTCCTGAAGATGGATGTCGCTAAAGGACAGGGGTGGGAAGAGAAGATTATCATAGAAAAAAAGAACATTTGCAACACAAACACGTTTATGTAACTCTTTTACTGAAAGGCATACAATATTTGAAAGGTTGTAAATAATGCACTAGCTGTGATATATATTAGGGCCAGGAAAATCAGAAGCCACTAAGAACAACTAGAGAGCCAGAATGGACCAAACAATACACCATATTCAATGTTGACACAACATTTCCTTTTGGAAGAACAAGTAGAATACAATAGAATCAGTCTCTAAATTCAGAATTGAACGTCCTTCAGTCACTGAAGTAAACTCAGTCCTTGTGTCAAACACTAATCACAGTGATCCAGGACTACATGATAGTTCTGTTCAATTCACCGTGGGGTGGCAATTATTCACCCTACCGCACTTTAGAATGTTTGGTTGTTTGTGTGTCGAGACAAAATCCTTGAATTCTGGTTTCAATCTTCTGCGTGCAATTAGATTTCTAGTTCCTCTCGGTTGGGTTGTAGCTCACCATCAAACATCCACCAGTATCCAGGCTCAAACTCCAGGTAGGTGCAAAAAACCTGACCTATAGTGGGCAAGGTCAGAACTCACATTCAAGCTTTCAATCTGGAATAAGGGACCGTAAAAAAAAAGCTGGAATATGTATATATATAAATTATCTAATTGTACTCTATATTACCCAAATAATAACAAAAAAAAAACTATGAAGAATTGGTAATTGTAAAATCCCATTATCAACAAGAACATAGTCTCAAATTTAAGGGAATTGTGGTTACTAAAATAACCTCTACCTCAAAATTGAAAAGAATACTAAAACAGTCCTTCCAGTTACCATCTGAAGACACCCATAAACTAAATCATCATACATCGACTATATTTATAATTTGCATTGGACAAAATTATATTTCCTTTTTGAAATAACATGCCTAACACTTTTAGCATAAGTGAATGGCATTCGCTATTGCATTTGCTAGCATTAGTGGCTAGCGTTTCAGCAGTCAGAAAACAAATCACCAATGCAGATATTTCTCTGCAACCAGCGACGATGGGGCCTATCGTTACCCGATCCGTACCACAGATCTGTTTGTTCTGTATATGTGCAAAAATGCATCTGTGGAACGTATCTTTAGAAATATGTTTTGTGTGACTTTTACAATACTACCAAAATCTTGTGGTCCACTAAAATTTGAACTATCTTTGGTTAAAATGTATCCTAATAAATACATACATAAATAATAATATATATAACAATTTTTATAAATGACTTAATTTAACAATTACTTAATTCAAAATTGTTTATTTTCTACTTAATTAGCACCATATATTAAACATTGTTTACAAAAACAAAAACAATGTTTAATAATGAAAAAATTTAATCTTCTATTAACTAGTAAAATCCTTTATTATTAAATACATAATTTTAAAACTATTTTGTTTGTTTTATATGTTTTGCATTTCTGAAGATACGTTCCACTTACCAACACAATGTGTTAATAATCTTTTAATTTCTGCATTTAAGGGGGGAAAAAGCAGTATTATCTTTGGTTTTTCTAGTTATGAAATAGAAGATTACATTTCTTATTTAATAAATATGTTTGTAAATTGTTTTTGCGATGGAAAACCTCCTTGCCATTTTCACATGTGCAGAACTGGTTTCCGATACGGATCGTATAGTGACAGGGCCCTGTTCACACTCACACAGGTAATGTTTATAAATCTATTTTTAGCAGATTTCTCTTATTCTTTTTAATACTTTCAGGTTATTTTCCGTGTTCTCTTAATGTGATTTAAACAGATTTCTATCTAACACTTTATATTTAGGTTCAGCTCAACAAGCACAAATTATTTAACCTGGATTACATTTAGATTTAGGTTTAGGCCTTCCTTAAAAAAAGAAAACTTTACTCAAAAGATATTGAATTGGAGAGGCTGGAAGATGATTTCATTAGAGATAGTGATAAATATATCTGAGATAGAAACCTGCCTGCCGTACTAATGCCAGGCAGACACAGGAATTGAAATGCAGCACGGTTCACTCGGGGTGACAGGTAAATGTTAAACTCCTAAATCAGCCCCTCAAACTTAATTTCCCCATGTGGGAGACCTTTACTGCACATCAGCAGCAGGCCGTGAACCTTATTTATTAATTTTTTTGTCAAAGCATACAGCATTATACCTAACAAAAAGCCGTAAAACTGGAATAAACTCGAATCCACCTTCCACCATTGCTGGCATGCAAACCTGTGTTTACTGCCCTCCTGGGGAACAACAATGATCCATCATTAGGACCTTTTTTTGGACATGGTGTGTGTTGCTGTCTAATAAGTGTACAGGACAGTTGTATTCATTAGCCTCTAATGATGTTGGAGGCATTTAAGTGGCAGTGATGAGGTCTGGAGAGCTTAATGATCCAGATGATATTAAAGTTAAGTTGGGGGAGAATGTGATCCGACTAGGAGTTTGACTTTATAGTTTTGTGTCTGCCACTCACTCGTCTGTTTGTTGGAGGCTATTTTTGCTGCTTTCCTTGAGTAACATCCTTTTCCTGCTCCGAGTTGTTTTGAGCTCGATGTTCCCGGTTTTTGTTTGCGTTCTGCTCTGCTGTTTTTCTGTCAGCACTCGCTTCTTGTCGTGTCTCTTTTACATTTGTTGGCTCCAAATTGTCTGTCTCTCCCCTTTTCTCTTACAAAATCCACTCTGTTCTACTCTAAACCTGTGAATATCATCTTATATGTTAGTGGTTTTGTATGTTTAAATCCAGTAGCTACTTTAAGAAGAAGTGTGTATACTTCACAACTACTGCTACTGCTGCGGTTATCTTTGCAATGAGTTGATATCATCATTTAGAGGTGATATCAGATCAAGAGGCCAAAACCCAAAGACATTCAGTTTACAGTGATATAAAAGAGAGAATAGCCGCAACTCTTCACAAGAATCCAAAGAATGTTGGTGTTTGCTTAACAAACAACAGAAATTATTAATGGATTATCAACAATGAGGCTAATTTACTGTCATTTGAGCAATCAATTAATCGACTAATCCTTTGAGCACTACTTAACTTATATACCAGATTTTGAAGTTTGAAACACATGGGCTCTGTCTAAAATCAGTCCCTACTCACCACACAGTTCACTATATGGTGAGTCCGACACTTTGTAGTACTGTACTGAATGTACAGTGAGGATTATTATGCTCTAAATAGTGGACTCAATGTATCCCACAATACATCGTGAAAAGTAGTGTACAGCCAATGGTCACTAACCAAACACTATATACCATCATGCATTGCGCTGAAAGAAAAAATCAGATAGACAAGAGGAGAGAAAGCAGCACAAAAACATTTTTGTGTTCACTTTGTTGATGAGTTCACTATATAGTCCTCCACATTGAACTCCCTAGATAGTGAGTAGGGAGTAGTGATTGAGTGAATGATTTTGGACACAACCATCGTATTTTCCAGAGGAAGGGAAAGGAAGCGTAAACAGAAGATACGGTGATGTAGATTGATTTCATATATTCAGAAAGTGATTGTTTTCTGCAAAGAAACACTGCATTTGCAACCTTCTGTATGTTGTTAAAAAATCACACCCAAAAGAAAAACAAGCAAACATTGGATTGTTTTTTTTCTATTAAAATGGTGGACGTTTTGCAGTCTTCCATATGGGGTCCATTTGATCGTTTCATTTATGCACGGCCTCGATATGTCCTATCGATGGTGGCAGCTGTTTACACGTCTGAATTTGCAACTTAAACACAGACACTTTAGAAACAGATGAGAGACTTGTGTGAGATGATCCTTAGATGTTTATTCGATGTAGAAAACCCTTTATATTCAAATCTTAAGTGTCGGAGCATTGTTAAATGTACCAACAAGAGCAATCTCAAAATAATCAGAAAATGTGTTTATTATGAGGGTCTTGACAAGTTGGTTTAAGTAGAATATAAAGGGATACCAATGGCTGCCCTGGAGGATAGAAAGTAATATTAAAATGTTTGTCAGTACTGTAAAATAGATGCCAATTGTATTTATACACTGGTGTAATCCTTTAATTACTGCAGTCTAAAAGCAATATTGAAGAACTCTACATTCACATACTCAAACACATGATTCTGATTAATAATTAGTTCCAATAGTAGCTCCAATTAGCTCCAATAATTAGAAATTGGAGCTCACTCCTCTTTATGTAGTATGTAGTCTCTTGTGTTCACATTCTACCTGCTCATATTCAGTCTCCTCTTATGTCTGCAGGAAATGCCTTTGTGGTGAGCCTGGCTCTTGCTGACTTGGTAGTCGCCCTCTATCCCTATCCACTGGTCCTGACCGCCATTTTCCACGACGGCTGGATTGCCGGCTATATCCACTGTCAGATCAGTGGCTTCCTCATGGGCCTAAGCGTCATTGGGTCCATCTTCAACATTACGGGCATCGCCATCAACCGCTACTGCTACATCTGTCACAGCCTCAAGTACGACAAACTCTTCTCCAACAGCAACACCATGTGCTACGTCGTGCTCGTCTGGGCACTCACCATCCTTGCCATCGTACCCAACTGGTTCGTGGAGTCGCTGCAGTATGACCCGCGGGTGTACTCCTGCACCTTTGCCCAGTCGGTCAGCTCGCTCTACACCATCACGGTGGTGGTGGTGCACTTCATCCTGCCAATTGGCATCGTCACCTACTGTTACCTGCGTATCTGGATCCTCGTCATCCAGGTGAGGCGGAGGGTCAAGCCGGACTCGCGGCCAAAGATTAAGCCACACGACCTCCGTAACTTCCTCACCATGTTTGTGGTGTTTGTGCTTTTCGCCGTCTGCTGGGCGCCGCTGAACCTGATCGGCCTGGCAGTGGCGCTGGACTCCAGGCTGAGCAGGGGGATACCGGAGTGGCTGTTCACGGCCAGTTACTTCATGGCATACTTCAACAGCTGCCTCAACGCTGTTGTCTATGGAGTCCTGAACCACAACTTCAGGAAGGAGTACAAGAGGATCGTCCTGATCATCTTCAAGTTTCACTGCTGAGATGATACACTGAGGGGAGGATGGAGGCAGAGTGGGAGGTCATTTTCCACTTTTGTGAAAAGAATAAGTTGTAAAAACTCAATGAATGAAAAATATTCTCGACCTTGACAAAGAGAGGAAAACAGTACTTATGAAAGCAAAAGAAAACAAATAAAGGTACTGTAGAAAGAAGAAAGAAAAAAACATTAGTATGAGAGAGAAAAATAGAAGAACTTTAATAGCTGGAGGCGTAGGAGGAGAGGTGAAGGGTGGAGACAAAGTGAAATAAACGATGCCACACAGAGTTCAGTGATGCCTTCAGGGAAATTGTGAGACTTAAAAAAATTGAGACAGGGAGGCAGAGACCAGAGTTTGGGAGTAACTCTTAACTTAGTAATGTGTTTTATCATGACTTTATCATGAATTACTGTCCAAATTAAAATATTTTTACTTGTGTTTTATACTTCAATTTGATGTTCGATTAATTAGACATTGTGATCATCTTGATCCCCAATTCATTTTGATGCATACAGTCTTCTATGAACTAGTTTCAGGACAGAAATCCTCCGATACTGTGATTTTTTTAAAGGACAGCGGATGACTAACGCTGCTCAGAATGAAGAGTTTTTAAAATAATTTATTAAAATTAGACATAATAGAATAGAATAACAAATTGGTGCCTTTTGGGGAATATTAAGTGCCGTTACTGGTATATACATTTGAATTAAGAAACAATTAAATGTGCTACATTCACATTTTCAAATATCAAGATTTTATGTTAACTGTGATAGAGGCTGACAATCTTCTTGGCTATAGTATTGTTTATTGACAGTAACTTTACAGTAAATTACAGTATTTTGATGTTTTAAATTTGACAATTTAATATTTTAGAGTAACAAGCCAAACTCTGACTGGGACAAAAAAAAGAAAAAGATGACAGGATGGACGGAGGGGCAAGACACATTAACAGAATTGTAGTTCCAAGGCACAAATGAGGTTATTCAGCAAAATCAAAACTTTGATTGAATTTGATTTTGACCAAGGATTTTGCACTTGGACTTCAGCCCTTCTGACTTAAAAGTATTTGGTACCATTCCAAAGCCCAAAGATATAAATCCATGAAATATTATGTAGGAGTGATCTGAGAAGAGCCCAAAACTATACTGTAAACTACACAGTAGAAGGGAATATAAGTAAAACACAATGTAGCCTTGATCATGTACGATATATTTGTCAACACTAGACCACTAATCCCATCTCAAGGCTGAGTTCAGACTGACATTAGCACTGTGACACAAAGCCTTCTCACAGACATCTCTTTTATTATAGTGGTCTACAGGAAAAATGCCTTTTGGGCTGCAGGATATTATTTTGTTGCAGTACCACTGTTGTCTACTGGGGCACATAGGAAGGAAGGATTCATCATGTTGCATTCTTATCTATTAAAAAATCCACGGTCTTGACGCAGAGGCTCAGGCAACAAAACACAGGGCTGTGTGACAAAAAACATGGCTCGATGCAATTCAGCGTTGATCAGCTACGCTCTGCATTGGCAAATCAAATATGTGCAAGTGTGTAAATTACATTCTAACATGAATGGCGTAGCGTCTACCTCGGAATCAAGACTGACTAAAGTCCTGCCTCAAAGGATTATAAACTGCTGTGCAGTTTTTTGCTGTCTTCAATCCCATTTATTACTCAAACTGGACTTCCCTTCCTCTACTTCGACTGATTTCAGAGAGAGACAATGAGTTGTTAAGAACTAGAAGCTCAAAGTTGAGGACTTGGACTTGACTTTTTGTGCCAACATTTGGGACTGAGACATGCAATACAAAGATTTTTTCCTGCCTCTGGAGTTTTTCCTCTTTGGTGAGAGCTGAGTCTTTTATCCTGTGGAACTGTCTCACCTCCTCACATCAGTGGTTTCTTCTATCTGTGACAGGAACACCACAGGTGGGATGGACTCTCCAACTCTGCCAGTCTGCGTTAATCTGCTCGTTTTCTCACATGTGAACCGAACGTGAGACACTTAATATTAAATAAATCAGACTGGGGAAAAAAGACAAAACACGGTGTCTCTGCCATTCAGAAGCAATACTGTGTCATTTCTTGTCCTCACACATCAAAATTGGTGTTCAGACACTGGGCTCAATTCCTGCATCACACCTCCCAGTAGTGTCTACATTTACTTTACACTTCACATTTGAATATGAAACATGAGAATGACAAAAAAATGAAAATTTGTGATTAAGTTATGGTTGTTCTGAACAGTATTCTGACCACATCACTGTGTTTCACACTCCTGGAAAGTAGAATTGCATAATATGAATAAGCAGGGTGTTGTGATTATGTGCTGCAGTCCCATTTTAATGAGCTGTATGTTTGTGTGTGTGGATCAAGCTGTTCTGAGACAAGATCTTCACTTCAGCTGTGTGTGTGTGTGTGTGTGTGGGTTAGTCTTTGTTTCATTTTTGTTCCAAAATGTTGTCGGTTCCAAACCCAGGGAAGATCTAGAAGGGGTCATTTAAAGTGAAATGCTCATTTGTTCTTCAGTACTCAGTAGGCAATAACTGAATCATTTGCAGATCAAACAACATCTAGATACCCAAATAGAATTTGAAAAATAGACAAAATTGAATGTTACTTTTGGAAAGAGCAAGACTCATTGTTTCCCCTTCTTTCCATAGTCTTTATGCTAAGCTAAGATAATCGGCAGCTGAGTTGTAGCCTCATAACCAATTTCCCACAATGCCAAATTTAACTGATGGACTAAATGACTAAGTTTGTAATTTCTTTCGCTGAAAGCAATAATTAGATTTTTGGGAAGTACGTTAATTTGCTTTCTTAGCGAGAGTTAGATGAGAAGATCGATGCCACTTTCAGGTTTTCTGTAAAGGATGAAGCTAATGCTGAGAGATGATTTGCTTAGCTTAGCATAAAGACTGGAAGGTGAGAGAAAAAGTATAAGCAATTGGACTTTTTAAATCTAGTTTAGCAAAAACACTTGTCAACTTATTTGAAATATTTGAATTTTGAAATTCCCAGACACATTTCATGGCCTTCATCAGCATATGGACTTTGCACAGTGGTCATTGAAATGATTCAGTTGTTATCACAAGACCCAAGTATGGACCTTCAGTAAGGTGTTGTACCTGAAAGCACAATTTGATTTAAAACTGCTATTTTTAAGGTCAATAATTAACCTTGTAGCTTAAATCTAGATATTTTTGTTAAAACTGGGTTAAATTAGGTTGAGAAGTTAATTAGTTTAGATGGCTTGGCTACATATAACCATTATAAAAACATTATACATCACTGAAATTATGTTGGAACAACAATAACCTAGATGTCTTCAAAACATCCAACAATTTGTCCATCTCTTACTAAAACCATGTCTACTAATTAATGACAGATAATGGTAATGATTCCGCAAATTTTCAAAAAGAAATAGTTAAAACAGAGTTTCCCTTAAAAACTTAAAGTTAAAAAGGTAGATATAACCTCCCCGGTGCAGAGGGATGTGAATTTACATCCATAGGAGCTGGAGTTCCTAAATCCATCCAGGTGTGGGCTAGTTAGAACAACCTGGAGAACTGGGTGTAGCAAATATAAATGGCCCACAGGGTTTAAAAAAGACCGGCCATTTACCTGTAGTGGTGTAAATCCAAAGTTAACTTTTATTTTTCATTTTTTAAGCGCTAACGATCAATGCAATGAACTGAGCTTGCTGTTGTTTGTGTGTTTGTAACTGTTAAGAAAATATATTAAAAAAACAAAGTGTCTGTGTCTCCGGCTGAAGGCCAGCCAGTCAGTAAATGAGAATGTACCTGTTTTCCTTTCATACGCTGTTTTGCACATCACCATGGAGAATGTTTCCTCTGAATGTCTGTAATGTTGATGAGACAAAAGAAACCAACCAAGCCCTGGAAAACATGTCTTAATTAAAGAACGTTCACTGTGAGCCGCCGCCTCTGTCTGTCGCTTCTTTTCCACATAAGTTAATTGTTTCCATCTCTGCATCTCTATTTACATTCCTTTACCTTATCAAAATGTCATGTTTTTACATTTTCACAGTTATTGTCAACACATACAGACATTGTCTCTGTTGTTTAAGATACTGGTACGTGCCGGACAGTGGCCGGTGTGTGTGTTTTGGTTTTTCTGTTTTCCTGTCGGTATCGTGTTCTTGTGTGCTACCTGTGGCTGCCCCTCGTTGCAGAGAGAGTGTGACCTGTGCAACCATGTGTAAACATGATTTAAAGGTAAGTGGTGGGAGGATTAGAGGACTAGATCAATCGGGGGTACTGAACATTTACATGCACTCAGCATTTCCCTGTTAGGAACAATAGCTAGAGACTGCTGCCACCCCTGTACTGTTTTGAATAATCTCTTTCAGATTAGAGAGCTAGGTTTTGTGTTTATGGTTTTTGTGTTGAAGGTGGATCCTAGGCTAGACTTGTTTTATTGTATTAACTTCAGTTTTTTTGACAGTCTACACGTCCCATTTTCCCCCACTTGTAACTGATGTCTGTTATCATTCATAAAATAAATCAGTTGTAATTTACCATCACTCCCGTGGCTCAGAGATGATCAGAGATTATCTTATTACTGTTTGATTATCGTGTTGCCAGCCCTTTCTATACCTAGACAGAAAGGGGACACTTCCTGTCAGCTCACACACACACACACACACGCACACACACACACACACACACACACACACGTGCTTGTTTTCAGACAGAGACTCTCTGTGATCAAAGGAACCCTGGTTTATATTGAGTTTACTGTGATTCACTCATTAATTCACTGTTCTTATAGGTACACTTATGCATATATCTACAGTAAACATGTAAGTGTGTTGTTAAAACAACATGATGTGTATAATTACCATTTAAAGATGGTTCAACACAGACTTTATAGGGTGTTTGGTATCGTTCTGCAGAGAATGTCGCACTATTGAATGTGGAAGCATTAGACATGAGATCAACTTTATTATCTAAATGAATTATTAAGAAAGAAATTGGAACAAAGAAATGAGTTAAGATAGAATAGATGACATCGGACATTTTACAGCAGACTACAAAGCAAGAAGACTGTTACAACTCTCTCTGATTGACTGATCTGCCTTGTCCTGTCAGCAGCATCCAAGCTGCACAGAACATGCTGAAGGCCTCTGCTTCATCCAGTCAACTCTGAAAGCAAGAAGAGTCTGACAGAAGACTGTTCAACCTCTGTGTTCTAACACAACCAAAGTTAGAACTGAAGAAACTCTGAACCCTGCACACTCCAGCCAGGTCCGGTGTGAAGATGTTATCATTCCTCTGTATAGAGGTGAATTTAATGTTAGTTACATTCTGTTATTTAAAATAAATATTGATTATTTCTGATTGTTGAGTGTCATAGCTCTACTTTAATTTGTACATGTGTATAAGTCCCATGTATTTTGTGCTGCTGTGTGAGACTAATACAGCTACATAATGTTGAGAGTTTCGCCTGCAAACCGAAACAAGTGAAGAAATGTTCCTGCATCTGGATAAAAGTGTTTTGGTCAAGTGTGAGAACAGCCTTAGTCATAGTTCAGAGTCAGAAGCTGAGACATCACAGAGGTGAAGCTCTGCTCCCAGTGATGACAGGTGGCGTCTCAGAGGAAAAAATGTGGGTGAGGATGTAAAAAAATAAAAATAAATCACTGGGCAGAAGTGACATTCAAACTCAGAGGAGCTGGAAAGGGTCCACTTTTGTTCTGAGTCAGGCTTAAACTAAGTTTTAGTTCAATGCAAAATATTGATTGGACTCTAAAGGGGCCCCAATGTGGTCTGACCCAGCAAGTCTTCAACCTTTACATCATCATACGTTGTTTGTCAGAGCCTTCTAAATCTAATCTGCAGCCCCCATGGTTAAAGTCTGATTAAGTCTAGTCAACTAAGAGTACCTGGTTAGGATTCAGGAAAGATTGCCTTCTTGGTTAACACAAACAAATGTTTATTGAAGTGTTTTTTCAAAAACAAGAACAAAGCTTGGCTTCTTGGCTGTTCCATTGGCTCCATGGCATCAGCAGCTGAAATCAAACAAACATAATTTCTCAGAAACAAAGTTGAAATAATTAAAATGGATGGTCACAGCATAATATCTGTAATAATGTTGAGTTATCCAATGTAATCACACCTGTCTTACGAAACAATGAGGATATCCAATTATTCATGTTCCGAAGCAGTTTCTCTGAATGGCTGAAAGGCCTTACTGAGCTGAGACAAGACTGGTTCCAATAGGTAGTGTCCAGCATAATTATGTGGGCTTTTAATCAGGTATTACTATATAATAGTACTTTTACATAAATAAAGGATTCAAGTAATCATTCAACCACTGAAAAATGACTGGAGAAAGTCCTGAAGCTACAAATGTGTATTATTTTACCATAAAAAGTCAAGTTACAAACTCCAATAAATATATTAGATATTCTACCTCTGAAATCATCTCTGTGGCTGCTGCTTTTCAATTAGTGAGCATTTTGGCTGTTGTGCTTATGGTAAGTCACCCACCATTTCTAAAGAGACCATCATCTTCTTAAAGAGAAAATACACATTATTCCCTGCTTGGCTCTGCTCCCTTAGAGTTTTGAAATGGATAACAGCTTTCCGAAGACGACAAATAAGAGCGGAGAATCCTTTAGGCTGAGATTCCACAGGGAAGCTCTGCTTATTTCACTGTTCTCAGTGAAAGGTGGTGCAGCTGCATATTCCTGACAGCGCTGAGAGAACTGCCTGCTCTCCAAACTTCAAAATATCTCTGCCCCATCTAAAACAACTGTCTCAAGGCAACAGTAGGAGCTGCACTGAGCCCTTCTGGGATCAATAAAGTATTCTGATTCTGATTCACACAAGCATCTGTTCACTTTACTAAAAGCTTGAGGTGGGGCGCCTCAGGTGAAAAAAATAGATTTTGGTTTGGTTGGTTGTAAAATGTTATTTTACATTTATGTGCTTTATAATTTCTGTTATTCCATTCATTAACAAACAACCAGAGAGTCTTGGTAACAATGACCTTTGTTGCATGTCATGCCCCCCCCCCCCCCCCCTTCATTCCCTGTCTGCCTCTATTCAATAAAGGTGGGGCATGAGGTGCCACAACAAAAACGCAGCAGCGTGCCTTAACCAAATTAAATAATTGTTTTTCCCCGAAGAATGAGCCATGCTCCTCTGTGAATAAATTATGTGATAAATTACAAGAGTAAATAAATAAATCATCCATAAGAACACCTCCATCGCATTCTAAATTTGAGATAATGCTACACTTAATGTTAAACATTTTCACTCTTTATGAACGGATGTAGGCTTTTTCAAGTTTTTATCACAGAGCAATGGCAGAATCATAATTGGAATAGGACCTGAAATGACATTTGGTTTTGACATCAGTTTTCACTGCGTGTCGAGCTGAGCTGCTGACCTCAGCGGCCTGTCAGTCATACTGCATGAGCGGAGTGGTACATTTATCAGAATGTGAAAAGTTAGTAACCTAACTGGAAGTAGTTTTTGTGAAGTGGGCACACACCATGGAGTGTATATAAAGATAGAAAAGTGAACACAAAACATCTGGATAGCCCTCTGGTTTTTTAACTAGTGTAGTTCACCATTAACTTGTCAGTTTGTTCAACCGAAGTCTCTCTGGAATCTCAGGAGAAGGTTTAGCTTAGTTTATAGCTACAGACTTTTTAATGGCTAATAACCATCTAGTACTTCAGCTGCCACTGTTAGCTCTACTATTGCTACTACCTATGCTACAGTTGCTATTATTACTATTACAGATAGCTCTGCATTCAAGCTTGATACAAATGTGACTTGAGCTGTCACGAGCACATCATTTTGAATCAGCACAGGAACACAATTACATAAAAAGACAAACCTTTTAGTCTTTTAATGTCACGTATACCGTCTGTGTTTGTGGCTCTCAGACACACACTGCCTTGTGAGAGTGAATAGGGCTTAGTTTACAACAAATTAGGAAGCACTGAATAGGTGTCATCAAAGTGTTATTTAGCCTCTTTGGGCGGGCGGTAATAAGCGAAAAAGAGAAGTAATTTCAGCAGGAAAAAGAGGAGGTGAGCTGGAAACTATTTGTCCTTAGAAAAGGGGATAACAGAAGACCAATGTGATACTGACAGTATAATAAACTGCCAAACCCCTGCAGCAAGAATCTTACACCAATTAAAAATACTCTATATTCATTCCTAAGACTCTAGGATATTTCAACCAATGTAAAGCTAAATGCAGGTATGCAAACAGTCCTTAATGACCAGCTCATCTATAATGTAGCTGTTGTCGGAATACATCAGTCTACATTAGAGACTCCTTTGCTCCCACTTGGGTTAATGAAATTCCATCTCTGGCTAACCGTAAGCGTGGAGCTTTACAGAAGAAAATTAGCCCCAACAGACCTTTTTCTCTGCTTCCCAATCCAATCGGCCTCCTTCTCATTTTTATCAATTATGCAGCAAACAGGATTACTTTGGACTGCTTGCTCCACAAATGTTGAAAAGCGTTTGCACTTCAGGGACATGGAGAAGAATACGAACCAAGCAGAGGTGGTCACAAAAACAGCTCAGCCTCAGAGCTCCAAGCTCCTTTATTTGGCTTGGATTTACATTCTGCAGAGAGTAGGCACACACACACATACACACACACACACAGATACAGAGATACAAATATATAAGAGATATAGAGATAATATAATAGTTTGCCCTTTTATGGTTGCTACTATTATTATTGACAGCATTAAACATACATATGTGTTTCTGATATTTACACAAATAAGGAAAAAAACCCCAAAGCATAAAAAGTTAAATTTACACATTTCACAACAGTGTTAAAGTTTTAATGACATTCAAAACATACATTAATAAGCAAGCTCTGTACACAAGAAGAGACTTTAAAAGTCGCATTTTCGGAGAGAAACTAAATTACAAGTCTGTGACTGGTTAAAATAATTGGAAAAACTGGAAAAAGGCGGAGCAGAGATTTAATTCACACACAATGGCCTTCCTCCTGTCTATTAACCAGTGTGTTAACCTCTGGGATGTAATCGTATGGCTGCAGCCACAGGAGAGTCTTCACGCATTTATCCTGCTGCATTAAGAGTGGTAACAACATTTCTGTTGTGAATTAGGAGTTTAAAAAACATAAAACGTGAATCTGGTTTTTAATAAAGTTTCTGCTGAAAAGCTTCACCTTCAGCTGGTTTAAAACAAGACATTTCATTTTTCTGACCAGTTTGTCTACTGTGCAGACCTCCAGTACAGATGACATTTGTAGAAGTAGCCTTTCTTTTCCATGTGAAGGGAGTAAAATGTGACACTTGATACTGTTGTAACTACAAGGTCACTCGAAAGGTCATGTCCTGGGTGTGGACATAAAGGTAAAAGTCACTCAGGATAGAATTTTTTACCCCCCTCAAATTTACAGCTGTATGTACAGTGTTTACAGTCTAAAATGCTGCCTTTAGTTATATGA
>JAVQJL010013579.1:0-17057 GCA_036024295.1 Nannoperca obscura
AAAACAACTTGAAAAAAAAAATTTCTCGGATTTTTTTGATTAACGGGACCCCCCCCCCCCCCGCCCCCCAGTCCACAGACCCACACACTGGCCCTGGCTCTCTGACATGCATTGATCCACTAACTGCAAATACTAGTTTGGCATCGTGGCATCATAAACACAGGATCATTCAACTCGATATCTTGCCAAATTGGGGACACTTTTTCATTTTGATTGATTTTTAAATCACAGGATCCCCTGCAGTTATAATAATACCAGGTGTAGCATGCGAGTGCCGTCGACGGCAGAATATCAGAGCCTTGTCTTTCCGTGAAGGGGTGTGGCAGCGGAGACGACACCAGCGGCCATCCGCACAAAATGAGACGGCACCTGGAAGGAAAGGTGCAGCGGAGGAGCCGCGCGCTGTCCTCCATGCGCACCCCACCACCGCACTGCTCTTATGATCACCTTGACCGTGATAAGCACGGGT
Organism: Nannoperca obscura; assembly: GCA_036024295.1. NCBI lineage: Eukaryota > Metazoa > Chordata > Actinopteri > Centrarchiformes > Percichthyidae > Nannoperca > Nannoperca obscura. The sequence continues at coordinate 470 of JAVQJL010013579.1, forward strand.
TCAGGTTAGCCACAGAATTGCTACCACATGCACCCATAGCCGTGGGGGGGGAATACATGGGAGATGTAGATGGACACGGGTTTCCCTGCAGGCTTGTGTGGTGTTTACCGGCGTGGTAAGCTACAATGTGTGGACACGCATACACAGGTGACCGTGTGCGTTTCAGACATGGCACTTTCGACGGCGTGTATTATTAGGTGGGTGGGGGGAAAAAAATTAAAATAAAAAGTTGGGAGACAATTGCCTCGGGCATTAGTGGCAGCTTGACTGAGATGGTGACTTAACATGGCGGAGGGTGGTTTTCCCTGGCTAACGCAACCCCCGTGAACTCCCCGTGCCTCTTTGACTCTGCACACCCACCCCACCTGAAAGCCAGCCCTCGGTAGTCCACATGCTGAATCCTAAGGCTACAAAACAGCATCTATCCCCCCCCTTAAAAAAAAAAAAACTCACCGGGCGACCCTCTGCCCAAATAACCACGCCGATGCCACTGGAGAAGTCAACAATTAAAAGGGCTCCACAAGTTTCGTTGATTCAAATGAGCATCGCCGCCTCGGAAACGCAACTTGCGGCAGCGCAGTCACAGAGAGGCTCCCATCCAGCGGGCTGGGACTCACCCGACCACTCACGCTCACACACACACACACACAAACGGCGTGCGATTTTATTATGAAGCTTTCTTCGGAAAGAAGGTCAGACAGATCTCTGCGTCTGCTGCGGGGGACATGGCCAGCAGAAGAAAACGAGCACAGGGTTGCAAACCTACCTTCAGTTCCTCCACAGGGGCATTTCAAGCGAGTCGGCCCCGAGAAGATGCACATTAGCCGAGGGTCCCGCGCCTCGGCAGGAAAATATCCTCCGCGTTGAGGGAAATTTCCAAGTGGCCGGACGGTGTGTGTGAGCAGCGGCACTCTGTCTGTCTGTCCGTCTATATGTCTGTCTGTGTGTGTGTGAATGGGAAGGGGGGGGGGGGGGATAATCCCACGGTGGGGCAAAGAGGAAATACGTCATTATTAATGGCCCCAAAGCTCTGTAGCCTAGTCCATCCACACACCTCCGTGGTCCACAGGGACTACACATGGGGGTGAATTAACTGATATTCATTTAGATTTGTAGAAATGATTTGAAGAGCAACTTACTAACCTCATCTGGACATGTTTTTTTTCTTCTATATGTTGATTGTCAGCAGACTTAATCATGTTAAGTCTGGTTTATTCTATAATGCCCTTTAAGTATTAGTTTCATCGTCCCTAACCCCCCCACCAAAAAAACAAAAAAAAACAAAGACACAAATAAAGTAAATCAAGGAAATATCACGCAAACATCACCACCTGTTCAAATATTTGAGAGGAAGTTGAGAAATGCTCATTGCCTGTTTTACTGTAGGCTGGACAGTGAGGAGCCAGGAACCTCCAACCAGCCACCTTTATGTTTCTTTATTGCTTTGTCCAACAAGCCAGGAGACCATTTTCCAAGAGCTTCTCAAGGACTAGGCTACTATTTAGTATTGCTCTTCCATAATGGAGACAGAAAAATGCCTCTCGTGACATGTTTAGGGCATATAAAAATGATCTGCTTATTAAATGTACAGCACCTGATACCGTCAGTTAACTAGTTAAAAGTTCTACTCATTGTCCCTCATTGGAAATAAAAAAACTTTATGAAAACAAATTTATGAGTATGCAAATATTGTTGGTTTTGAAAGTTTAACTCCTGGACACTAGAAGTTCATCCTCTGTGTATGTGCACTGCAGGCTTCGAGTTTCCACATCACACTTGCGTAGGTTGTGTACTGTGCCACGACTCGTGGTCCACAATTGGTTTCTTTGATGTCACAAAATCATGCTTGTACAACGTACGTTCTTGTGTAGAACAGAGATAGAGAAATGTCCCCCCCCCCCAGCATGTAAGTGTGGAAACAGCCTTCTAGTGTCGACCTCTACACATACACCGCTCTGCACAGTGAAGGGCAAACATCAAAGTCAGCGTACAATAAGAAAACATGTTGAATGGAGGGGAATTATACATTTGGATTTTTAGTCCCTTGCATGGGTCGACTCTGGATATTACATTTCCCATGATGCAGTTCTCTACCACCTTGGATCTGTGCCTGGAAAATGCCCACATCTTTCAAACTCCAAGCCTTGTTTGTAACACAGGCTTTCTGTTATAAATGTGTAGTCTCCAAGCCCAAGATCAGATAAACCCAATGACGTCACTATGACCTTATCAGGGTTATTTTTTTCAAACTCGATAAAGCTCCTCCTCTTGAGCCACCAAACACATTATTCAACTGTTTTCACAGGCTGTGAAGTACTCCTTGTAATGAGTAGACCCGTTTGTCGTGTGTGAAATGGGTTGAGTGGCCCCTTTAAGGCTAAGCTCTGTGGTCTAAAATTATTTTTGCCTTAAAATACTTTACACGAGGCCCAGCAACTACCTGGAAGTGGGACATTTGATAGAGTTTATTATTATTTCAGTTTTGCAGGGGTCAGTTAGGTTGAGCCAGGACAAAAATATAAACTGAGGGATTGGAGGCATTTGCTTACTTGCTGTAAGTGGACACTGGGTCCTTGTTGTCAGGGGACAGTTGGGGGGGGGGAAATATGAACCTAAGGGGGCCAAAGCTTAAAGATGTTGACCTGAGCCGAAGCAGGACAATCACAGCCAGATTCCAGACATTCTGATGGAAGCCCCTTTTGTTACTGTCAGGGCCGTTGACATGTCTGTCTGTCTGCTTCTATAATCTCTGTACTTCCACTTCCAACAGTCCAGCATAAATCACCAGGTATGTAACATGACTGACATTTTAAAAATAAGAGCACACAATTTCCAGGCAGAAATGTCTACTTGGATGTTGGTTGTCACAAGTCCATAAATCATTTAAAAAAAACTACAAAGTTGTTTAAAACAACACCTACTGAACCCATTTCCATAACTATCAGGGTCACAGGAAAAGTTATTACTTTTGAAATAAGAACCCAAAGATTTTCTTCACGTCACACTTTAGCATTTTCCTTTCAACAAGCACCCACAGGCATGGAAGAGGGGGGAAAATCCTTTCAAGTACAGCCGACCTACCACATTAAAAGTAGATGTTTTGGCCTGTGCTCAACTTGACTAGAGATTACTGATTAATTCAATTCAATTTTATTTATATAGCGCCATATCATAACAAAGTTATCTCAGGGCACTCAATCACATGGAGCCGGTCGAGACCAACTTCCACACAATTGATGATTAGTGCTGTAGTTTGATGAAGCGTGTCTGTACTGCAAACATAAAACGGTACAGGTGGATTCTAACCAAAGCCCTTTCAGAAACTAGCAGATGGGCTTGTGTCTGTCTCCAATATGTTAGTGAGCATGTGTCAAGTTGATTGTACTAAGCACACAGCAAAGACATCTGTATACATGTTTTTGACTAATTAACTGTGCAGGCAATTTGCATAAGCTGAACTCAAGACGAATGCCACCACCTTGTGGCTAAACACATGCAATGCATATGACAGAAAACTACTTAAAGATTTGTCCATACAGCAATATCAGTCAATGTAAGACATAGTTTAAAAAGTCTAAAAAGGTTTAAGTGACAGTTCAAAGTTTATAGATACTGTAGTTTCAGTGTAAGATGCTAATGTTGGAGACAACAGAGACACATCCATATGCTGAATGGTGTTGGGTTAAGTTTGGTCAAAAGGCCAACAGGTTGCATTTGAAAAGATCTACAGCAATGTCTCTTTCAATGGCATGTTTCCCACGGTCACGATCACATTACTTTCTTGCTTTTTCACTGAGAATTACTTTACATTCACCAATCTGGTCAATCCCTGTTTTCAGTATTTCGGAAAAGCTGATGTGTTTTTAGGAAGCCATTTGTGGTGATTGCATGAAAAATATGTTTTCATCCAAAAGAAGCCACAACAGAAGCAAATACACCTTTGAAAACGGAGTTATGCAAATGAAAAAAACGTGATATTGTGAAGAAAATGGCTTTTCTTTACCTTGTTCAAATGTCTGCTCAAGTAAATAGTTGAGGTTGAGGTTCAGGTAAAAAGGTGAGAATATGCAAACAGATTATACTTTGAAGTCGAAGTATTTTACCACAAATACTGCATCAGTTGATTGAAAACACTGTACATGTAGGCTAGAAGATTGTTTGGAAATTATGGAAAATTATATTTAGACATAAATAAAAAAGCACACACTGAGCGTTTTTCCCTATTTCCATTGATATAAAATGCACTTGAACCAGAACCAAGTGATTCCAGGATGTAGTTTGCCAAAAGAACAAGACTTGTCATTAATCTCCCTTTCAAATGATCCCTCTTGGGAATGTTTGAATGACTGTAGGAAAAATACAATTGTAACATCAACTACAATCGGGCAATTTCATTCTTGATTATTTCAACAAAAAAAAAATATATATATATAATAATCTATTTCATTGCTTACCGATACTGCAAATTACAGTATGTTGTGTGAATTTAGAGTTCCAGCACCAGACATGCAGAAACATATAACACAAGAAGACATACAATAACACTTCTACTCCTCTGCCTCTACTATTTTGGGCTTTGGCTCTTGTATACCAGATTCCATCCCTGGCAAACAAGTTCTCCTACGTGCAGCTGTCTCAATCTTCTGCACCAGCTCCACATCCCACGGATGAGCGACAAAGCTGAGCACCTCCCCATCCTCCACTCCTCCTGCTCTTCCCACCCTCCCTGCTCTGTGGATATAGTCTGTGTGGGATTCTGGGAAGTCAAAGTTGACAACCAAGTGCACTTGTGACGTGTCCAGGCCGCGTGACGCAATGTCTGTGCATATCAGCACATCCACCGTGCCCTTCTGGAAGGAGCGGAAGATTCCTGCACGCACAGCGGCGGGCATCTCCCCTTGCAAACGTGCGTGCTGCACACCCATCTCCTCCAGCGAGTACCCCAGCCAGTTGACGGTGGCAGACTTGTTGCAGAACACCACCACAGCACCCCCTCCCTTTTCCTGCTGGATCAGCTTCAGGGCTTGGTGGAGCTCCAGGATCTTGTCGGCACCCTTTACCCTCAGAAAGGTCTGCTTGACGTGTGGCATGAGGAAGTGCAGCAACTTGCTCTTCAGAACCACCATGCTGCCGAGGTCCGTCACCTGGCTGAGCACTTCCCCGACACCACCAGGGAAGGTGGCCCCCACCACCAGCAGCTGGGCTTTATGGCCCGGGCCCCACGTTTCCTTGGGATTACTAGCAATGTTTGCATGGAGCAGGATGTTCTCCAGCATATCAGAAAAGCTGGGGTCGAACATGGTGTCAGCCTCGTCTACCACAAAGAAGCTCAGCGCACTCAAGTCCAGGCAGCGTCTCCGCAGGGCCTTGACCAGAGCACCCGGTGTAGCCACCAAAATATCGGGCTGAACCCCCTTGAAGATCACCTTGATGTGTCCTACACCTCGCCCACCACCCACAGTCCTCGTCACCAAGCCAAATGGAGCACACAGAGTCCTGGACACAGCCGCCACTTGCTCAGCTAGCTCTCTGGAAGGCACAAGAACCACAGTGCGAACCGTGTGCGCACCATCAATGTACATCTCTGGGTCGGTATCAGCCTGCAGTCTGTGAACAATAGGCAGCAGGTAACTCAGTGTTTTTCCACTGCCCGTCTCCGCAGCACAGATTATGTTATGACCTTTCATGACCTTTGGGATGGTCTGCAGCTGTACAGTGGTGGGATGGGTAATGTTAATATTGTCCAAAGCTTCCACCAGTTGCTTGCAGATGCGGAAGTTACTAAACGTCGCCGGTGTTTTCCGTTCGTCATCCTCCTGACTTTCACCAACAAAAGGTGCAACAGTCTTGATGTTGTTGATGGTGAAATGGTCACCGATCGATTTGTTATGTTTCCATCCTCTCGAGCAGAGAAATGGTTGCTCGAACTTTCCAAGTATGTATCCCGCAGACTGGTTCAGGTCAGGGTTCTTGCTCTGGATCAGGAGCTTGCCAGCTTTGATGATGTTGATCTTGTTCTTGCCTCGAGTCTGTTTCACATCGTCAACGCGCTTCTGCATGTAGCGAGGGATCCGAATGACTGCGGTGTCTTCGGTGACTGCTGTTTGACAAAAGCGAGTCTGACTAACAGAACAACGAACAAGGTAGCAAGCCGAAAATGTAATAAACTCTGGACAGTAAATCCTACCTAAGCAGCGAACTCTCGACGCAGCCAAATAGCCGACCTTCACAGAGTGCATTTTGGTGTTTAGCTGGCTCGCTAGCAGCTAAAAATCTGCTCACAAGAATAAAACGCCAATAAACGATTAAACCGTGAATATGAAACCAATTAAGTGCACGTTGACTCTTTAAACGTCACTCTAAATGTTCAAAAAACTATTCCGTTGGCATCCTGTTTCACATGCCAGCAATATCGCCATGCTGTGCTGGCTAATGTTGATGATGTCAGGTGGGCGTGGAGTGATGACGTATTTTTAAAAAACCGCAACGTCTAGATTTGCAATGTGTCTTTTTTGCTCACTTTATTCAAAATTGGCAGCAAATACAAATATAAACACATATATGCATAAATATCAAAGTAAATGACAGTTATATAAACAATAATTGAGAAAAGTAAAAACCCGGGAAAATAAATACATGTATTAAACAAATTAAAATAAACATGTCATTAATGCTGCAAACTGAAAAAAGTTTTTAAAGACTTTTTGTTGACCAATAATAATAATAATAATAATAATAATATGAATGTTCCCTGAGGAAAGGGAGAGTGTTTCTATTTCAATAAAATTCACATCTACATCTATAATATTTGGCCAATAATATTATGTTTGCATGGTATCATTTTTTCTATTGATACATTCAGTATCTTTTGCATAAAAAAAAGAGAAAAATTATGTAGTTTAATTCAGCAGACCAAGTGACCGTCCCCAGAGAAGTGTACTTTTCTAACCTTAACTCTAACCCCATTGTGTTTGGCAGCTCTAGCAGTAAATCAATCAGCTGATCACTGCCCTAGTGAATCAGCACAGTAATGTCAGAGATTGTAATAGATTAGAGAAGGGTGAGGAAGAGCACTGTCATTGACACAGCAGTGACTGTCGATAACTGTCCACATGACTCTGGTCAATCCTCTGGTCAATCCTCTTCAGCAAACACCAAGCTCAAGGCCCAGTAAATGCGCTGGCTGAATTGTGGCGTTGTAGCAGATAAACATTTTGTCTAGTTATTTTTAAAAGACCTCCCCATATTTTCGAGGATGTCAACATAGTTTATATAGTCTACACTTATAAATGACTACTTAAAGGCAAAAGAAAGGCATTGTTTTTTGTATGCCTGTCCAGGGGTTCTTTAGGGGGATAATCCAGTGTTGCTGCTTTGCCACGGGGAGTGTAAGCTAATAAAAAGGAGATTAATCTAACCAGGCATGCATTCAGAGAGGGTCTAAAGGGGGGCACGAGCCTCTGCTGTTTGGCCCTGTCTCTCTTCAGTTGCCAGCTAGGAATGTTTTCATTCATTTTCGTTTACAATTTTTTTTTATCTTCCCGTGATATACTTTTCTACAAAGGACAATTGCATTTATACCCAGCAGAGAAAAAAATCAGCTGTCTGCACCAGTGCTGCTGTCACATCTAGTATTGATCGTACATCAGCTACCCTTCCCATATGCTGAATGAATCGGCTTGCTGATTGATCTGCTGTAGCTTCAGAACATCACACACACTTTCAGTAATAGAATCTCTGTCACGTGTTGGACAAACCAAGGCTGTGGCAGCCGCAATCCCGATGAACTGGGATCTTACAGTCTCCAAACAAAGGAAGAAAGAACTGAGCTGGGTTACTTCCATATATGTACATTTCTTTATTGCAAAGTCAACATTAACATTTGTTAAATTCCCAATGCCTAGAGTTTTTATGTCCAGACCCTGGGCTTGTTATTGCCTGACAGGAGGAAAATGTCCAACTCATTCATCAGAGTTAATTAAGTTTCACAGAATGAACAGAAGAGGGCAGCATAAACCCACAAGGGAGACTTCAAGTCACCTGAAATCCTAATTAGAGCTGTGGAAGCAAGTTTTTGCACTGTCTCCCAAGTCTAAAATATTTCTTTCACATGGTTTCAAAAGGAATAAAACGTGTTTTCTAGGATTAATTATTCAGCAAACTAAATTCAGGATATTGTTCTATTGTTCTAATTGTGCAGCATCAGCATAATTAATATATTGCAGTCTATAAATCAATCGCAGATCAATTAAAGCAGAGAATTACAAATAAAATAACCTTTTTTTTATATAAATTCAATTTGTTTTTGAGTGAGCCTTTAATTCCTTATCAGCTGTCATTCGGATTGTGTGCAGTTTGGTATTTGTTGACATTTTGTGAACATTGCTTGTGTTGCCATGGTGCTGTGTTGCATTTCTGCAGCATGTGCAAACCCCAATCCTTGAAAGAGTGACACCTCTCAGGACCAGTGTGGGTGCAGATGCTGTTTTTCTTTCCTTCATAACTTTCTTTACAAGAACATTATATCACCAACCACATCTACAGCCTCCCACACAATTTGTTTTCTTTATCTTCTCCCTTCAAAGGTCATCTGTGAAGATAAGACATGCAGGTAACCTGAATTAGACTCGGGTGGGTCTGGAGACGCGACTGCTGCACAGCAGAAGGTTCTGTCAGACTGCCACATAATAATATGAAAGCTTTATAATTCAGTTTAATAAAATATAATTATACAGCAGTAAATTAAGAATTGTTTGTATTGAACTGAAACCTCCTGTCTTCTTTTTCTTTTTTTGCACATGTAGAAAGTAATTAATTTAATTGTACTGTAGTTATTATAAAATATTAAAACTTTAATGTGCTTTAATGTGTATTCTTGAGTCAGTAATTTTACTTTTTCCTTTACTTTCAGTTTTTTGATGAAGTAGTGACTCAAATATGTTGGAACAGGGCAAGAATCACAGCTCTGGAGAATATTCCACTTAAATTTCTTTTACTTCTCTTTTCCACTGTCAGTCAATTTCATAGAAGACTTGATTATAAAGATTAATATAGCCACATTTTTAAAAGTATCACTGAATACAGACTTGGTTGGTACTTATGTGCAGATAGGAAATTACGCAAAAAACATGTGTGACTAACTGACAGTAACTGTTGCTCATAGCAGACCCTAAAAATAGCTACTTTTGTTCTTTTAGGTTACAACACAATATTTTTTAATTTATTCCGTATTATTATTTATTTAAGTCAAATAACAACTTGTGTTTATGAAGAACCTCTTTGTACTTTGTTCTAACACTGATTTGTAACAAAACCTTGAGTGAAATTTGTTCTTAATCAGACCACTGTGTGCCTGGGAGCAGCCTAAAATGGCAGGATAACATTAAATTGTATGAAATTTAGAAAGGAAACAAAAAAATGTAACCGCTTTGTATACTCTGATTTTGATTGTGATCACAGCAGTCCTTATGGTATTGAGAAGAACAAATGTCTGTTGGGAGAGAATTGCTTCAGAAGATGGTATATAAGTCAAAAAGGGTTAAACCTTGTGCTTTTGCTTGGAAATTAAGACCACAGGAAATGCGATATTGATGCTTTCAGAAGCATTTGTGAGCTGAGCGCCTGTCTGTACGCCCACGTGCATCTAGCATAGGCATATGTAGTGTGGCTGTCAGAAAAATAAAAGGCTGTTGTCTGCTGCGCATGCAATTTGTGTTGAGGATGGACTTATTTACATCAAAATGTGCTCTTGCAAAATATGTTTTTAACAATATAACTGATCTTTGGTGCTTTGTTTCATGTTTAGCTTGAGTATATAAATACATGCAAAGTTCGTTTGATTCTTACATGCACTCGTGTTTTTTTTTAATGGAAAGTTGATCATAAAAGCCCAACATATGATTATAATTTCATTAAACTATGATGGGTAGAATGAATAGTGGAAGTTAAGCACATAATACAAACTTAAGCCGATTGATAACTCTGCTTATCAGTGTTGCAAAAACCTTTGGTGAAACATTAAAAACTTGCTTGACAGAGGCAGATATTCTTGATTAGCCGAAAATGTGTGTGTGTGTGTGCGCATGCATGCGAGATTGAAAGAGAGTGTGTCTGTATGTGTTTATAGTACAGATAGGGGGCATCACAACAGGAATTTAAATAAACCATATGCATGCTGCCAATAATGCAAGTCATATTTCCAATAGGATGGAAGCAGGAAATACCTGAATGCTAATACAAATGTTGTCAGGCAAGAAGATCATCAAAGCAGCAACACATTAAAGCCCTAGAGTGCATCAGCCTCTGTGTTGCTTACCCAATTAAGATTAACCTGAGGAGATTGATGGGTTGGATAGACACACAGAGGTTACAAGGAGTGGAACAGCCCATATACAGACAGATTTACTATTGCTGTATTCAAGTTGCAGATTTACTATTTCCACCCTATCTTTGGTAAGAAATAATAAGATATAAATTGTGATTTAAATAAACCAATAACAGAAAGGAATCCCTCAAAGCAGGACTATACCGTGTGAGTATTGAATATGCACAATAAGCAAAACTACTATAGCTTGCCATGTCAGAGTTACTTTTCATAAAGTGGCTATTTTAAAAGCAAGTGTAAGGAGCACACACATCTCTTCAACTGGCCATACAGATATACTGTATACATTTTCAAATGATTTGTATCTCAATATGGTCATTTTCTTAAGCATTATTGCATGTTTGGTCAACATGTTTGAACAGTGTCCTGGTGCTAAATCACCATTGAAGCAGGCAATACATTTAGAGAAGAACATTTCAAACCGAGTTAGAAACGCCCCTTTAAACCCTGTAGAATCAAAGTGGGAAATAACTACAGGTATTTAAACCTTGGGAACACAAACAGCAGACTTTCCCAAAGATACTTGGTTTGAGGCGTTATTTAGGCTGCATCATCTCTAATTCATCTTCCAATCATCTTATTCAACCAGCTATAATCAAAATGTCTATTCTTCCCTATATACAATGTAGCCCCATTCACAAGCCCAAATTGGCTGATAAGAAATTAATGGGGCTCCATGCTGACAGGCTCAAGGGATCTAAAGGTAAAAAGTGCATCATGTCATTATACTTACCAAATCCTGGCTTGGATTGGAACAAAGTGGTAGGGCTGAGGGCCAGGTGCAATCGGATGTACGGTAATAATGGGCGGTTGGAAGAGAACGGAAGGCCAATTAAATAGAGCAAAGTGGCTGTAAGACCTAGCTGTAGCAAGGTCAAAAGGTTTGCTACATGCAATTTTAAACATTATTGCACATTTTGGTTTGCAGAAACAGCCTACTGCCACAAAAATAAGACACGTATTTTATGTGCATTATTTTACCTTCCTTGCACCAAAATGTCACTCTGTTTGCAAAATGTACAACACCTTCAAAAAAGTATGTACGTGTTAGGCTCATAACTTGGTAAGTCTTTGATAAAGTGTTACCTCCTCGCCGAGGAGCCGTGAGTGTATGTGTACGTGTATGTGTGTGTGTGTGTGTGTGTGAGTCCCTTGTGTTGTGTTGTGTCTGCTGACGTCACCAGTGGAACTGCCTTGTCACGCGGGGTTAGTAAAAGTTGGGATAGGAGCTCCGGAGGGAGAGAGAGATAGAGAAACAAGACAGGAGGAGAGAGAGAGAGAGAGAGAGAGAGAACGGGACAATTGAACGGACACATCGTCGGCTTTATAGCGAACATTAAATACGGGCAGAGAAAGCGCTACTTTGTCGTTGACTGGGTCGGGAGACGGTGAGAAATAGTGAGAGGCGGTGACGCGGAGGGTTGCAGGCGACTTTCTCTGAAGTTAAAGCCAGAATTTGAACTGCCGGAGGAAGAGGAGCCGACGAGCCGTTTTATTTTGGATTTGTCAAACGCGGGGCCGCCGCCGTCAGCCGAGCTCGTGTGTGGCCAAAAGCTCGCGAGTTCAATGAACAAAAGTTGAAGTTCGGCGTCGTGGCAGTCGGTAAATGTTGTGACATTTTAGGAGAGCATAAATTGCTCCAACGGTCGTCGGTCGAGTGGCGGGGTAAAGCCCGAGCTGTCAAACCCGATGACTACCGCAAACTGCCCCGGGAATGAGGAGCTGGACTTCAGGCTGATATTCGGAGAGGACGGGCAGCAGCAGCCTTTAGGCCCCGCAGGTCAGTGCGTTTCCCCGTCGCTCCCTTTCACACTGCGCGGTGCACTGGTAGTAAACTTAGGGCGCAATATGTTGTAACGTTATCATAAGTTCTTCACCTGCTAACGTTGCTGCTGGCTTAATTTAGCCCAGGCAGCTTTCTACCGCAGACTCGATACTGCGTGCTCCGTAAAAGAGGAACCGACCCTCGACAAGAACGTTGGTTATTTGTTGAGAAATGGAGATATTAAAATAAACCCGCGTCCTTTCTGTCGCGGTCGCTCAGCCAGAGTCCACAACAACCAGCTGTCATTAGCTTGACACGCTAGTGGGTTAGCCCAAGTTTTGTTGCTGCAATGTGCTAACGTAACTCCGAGAAAAGTTAAAACTTCTAAAATCCCTACTTAAATTTGTTGTTGTTGAAACAAACAGCTTGACAGCTGTGAGCGCCGCGTAACTTTGGCGGGACTGCAGCTACAGTCAGGTTAATATGGTGTCAAGTGAAGTATGGCTGAGAGAGGGATAGTTTGAATGTCACTGAGGAACATTTCTGCAAGTAGCACATGCCAGTGTTGTCGACACATCACATGTTGTTTACAAAAACTAAGTTAAAAGTAGGACAGATGCTGTTGCAGTGTTTTAATACCAATGTCAACTTAGGTATTTCACTGTAAACATATTTGCTGTAGATATTTAATTATTGTCAAGTGAACCCTTTAGTAATGTATTTATTAGTTATATTTTAGCTATTAGTTAGAGTTGTAAATGTAAAGACATTAATGTCTAATGACTCCATTAGACAACACATTGTGCTATACTGTTAATTAGGGCTTGACAGCTTTATCTTATTCTGCTTGCTTCTCAGGCAGCAATTTGCAAAGAAGAAAAAAATAACTAGTGTAATATTAAAATTACAAATAACATTTTGACTTTTAAAAACTTTGTGTTTATTAGTTTAGATTTTTGATTCCCTAATAGGCTTGATACCTGGGAGTGAAACATTTTGAAGTAACGTCTAGCTAGTTAAGGCAAACTTGAAATGATGAGTTATCCACTGTGGCTGCCTGATGAAGCTAGTGTTTCACATGCGCAAGATGTCACAACTGTTAGAGACATAAACAAAATAAGTATAACCATCAGGTAGTTGATATCGTGCGTTACGCTTTTCATGCTCAGTGAGATGCCTTGAGTTTGAGTCTTGATGAGGGTCTTTGAGGCATGATACTGCCGTCTCTCTCCCCCTGTCCAAACTATCCCACAAAGGAGAGAATGACAAACAAATAGGACGTCTGGATTTGTTATTGAATTATTAATTACAAATGATCATAATTGTATAACAATAGAAACAAAGTAAGTATTAGCAGAGTCTTTATTGTGATAAATTAGATATGAAATGTCTTCTTTTGCCAAGCACGATATTTTGGATTAAGTTTTGGAAACCTTTCTAAATGGAAAGTAAACTGTAAAACTTTGGGTACGCAAGCGCCACAGACCATGGGTCGGATTTGTCATCACAAACTCACAAACAGTTCACAAAGAACGCGTCTAAAAATGGGACACAAGACATTTCGCATTTTTCCAGTTGATGTGATGTTGCTGCCATAAAAATGGTCGGGATGGTGATGATTATTTCACCCAGTCTTATATCACAGATCACAGACTTGTTATTAAAGGTGCATAACTGTATGTTAAAGAAAGAAGTACATGATACATGTTTGCAAATGTTGAGTAGAGGTCATTTGTGCTATTTTCTTCAACAGTTGAAGACACTTGAAAAAGGTGAAATGTGAACTAATAAATCAGGACAGGTATTCATAAAGCAGGGATTTGCAGGTGTTTGCACCAAGCATCACAGTTGGAGACAAACAGATAGACTTCCTTGGCAGAAACTAGACTCAAGTGGTGTTGCAGTGAAATGGAAAATATTGGAAGTGATCGTGGATCAGTTACTGGATATTGCTTTACCATACTCCTGCTGACTTTTTGGGTTTCATTGAAATGTGTTAATATATGAGTGGAAGGGAGATTGATTGTTAACAGGCTAAGTGTTTTAAGATATAACTAATGGCTATGAGCTGGATTGAAACCCACAAATGTATTTGTTAATGGCATTAGCATTGGTGTTTTAGCATCCATGCTAAGTCCAGCTTCTTCATTTGTTTTTGTCTGGAAACCACTGGAACCTGTGAATTATCCGACTGTGTCCTTTTCATGAAACCCTGGCAGAGTAAGGACTCTGGGAAGGTTTGGCTTGTGCAATCTAAAATCAATTTTTCCTTCGATTAAAAAAGAAGTTTGATTTGGAGATGGGACAAGGGGAAAAAACTGCAGCTGGAATAAGCGTAGGAATAAAAGCACCACTGTGCAAGTGGTTTTAATCTGGGTCGGGGCCGTATGACTTGGCCCAAAAGGGGGGAGCCTGTCCAAATTAATAACGAGTGTAAAATAAGGATCACACAGCCAGAGAAACAGGGAGTTGCACAGAACTCCTGAGTTTGTCTTTGAATCTCAAGCCAATGATCAAGTCAGGGCTTGTTTTTGAAACAACCTGGAGAATATCTGACAGGTTTTTTACTCCACTGAGCTTCTTATTGTTGAATGCTGCTTGAACTGGGCTGTGATTGTTATCATTGCAATATATATTCAGCCATTTCTTCAGACTTTTAATCAGATTGTGGTAAAAAAGAGAGGTACTGTCTCCCAAAATAAAAACAATGATGATGATGTATTTTTGCAGCTGCACTAAAAGTTACAACAATGTACTTATCGTGCTGAAAGGGTGCAGTTATGGGAACTAGTTGCTCATGTTTATGACAAATTTCTACATCTTTGTAAAAAAAAAAGTTCTCTTCATCTTATTCTGTAATGGAACCGAATAGTGAATGTTGGCTTCCTGTACACTTTCACTCTCAGCCCAGCTGTCGGTTCTTTTGCCATCTTTCAGCGTTTCTACTTAAATATGTGAATGGGTTTAAAAATTAGTGTAAAGGTGTGGTATGGTATAAAGCTGTGCCTTCCTCTGTCTTTTTTGTTAATCTCCTCTTTGTTTGTGTTAGTGTCTCTCTCTTCATTCTCTTGCGCTCTTTGAATGTTTTCTTGTTTCTCAGGAAACAGTCACCTCTTTGAGGTGAAATATTCCACTGTTCTATTCAGATGTGCTGGGCAAGCTTACTGTAAGGGTTTTCCCCTGATTATTTACACTGAGTATATCTGAGGGAAGGACAAAGAACAGCTATAAAATCAAAGCTAAACAACAACTTTATTTACACGCATATTTAAATTGAGTAAATATGATTATTATTCAGGAAATACTTAGTTAGGAACATTACCTTAAACTGTTTTAGGTTTTTTCTCTTTGGTCACATCTTAAAAGACATGTTGTTATTGTTTGCATTCATTTGGTGTAGTCTAGATCCAGGAGATGGTATTGTTTGCATTCATTTGGTGTAGTCTAGATCCAGGAGATGGTTTCAGATCGTCAGCATAACAGTTCACCTGACTAACACTGGTAAAGCAGAAACATTACTATTATAAACCAATGCAGTGCAATGCAACAACACGTAGTTTAAGAATGGTTGAAACGTTAGATCAAAATCAAACCTAACTAACTCACGCTAAGCTCTAGCCAATAACTGTGACTGTGACTCAAGACTGGAAGAGTCAGAAAATATGGTGGAATGATTCAGTGTTTTGTGACACAAGAAGATGGTGAAACACAACAGGAAGTGGAAAAAGTAAACAAGTAAAGTCAACTGATTGTCAGCAGTTGAGCAATGTAGATCAGAAACAAAATGCAGAGTTTTTTCATCCTTTTTCTTTTGCCCACAAACAGCCAATGCACAAGTTCCCCGACTTATGTTTACTGTGCAACAAGTAGTGACTCTATTGCAGCATGGACAAACTAATTCTCAGACCAAAGTGTTTTATTTATTTAGTTGAAGGGTCACGTCGCACAAAAAACATATTCTCTGACTTACCCCTATTCATACTGATCATTTTGGTTTTGAGATGTCCACCTTCGAAACTTCTGCCACCATCTAAATAGAATGGAGGTAAATGGAAATTCATTTGTGTCCCTGAGAGCACTAAAAAGATACATTTTTAAAAGGGGGGACATTGTTTCTAGTTGCAGTGACTGTAAATGTAATTTTTCATCACTTTGTGCCCCAAATTAAGTGCTCCAATTATCAGGAATAAATTACAACAATATTGATTAACTGTTTGTCATTTACTTAAATACAAAGCATTTTCTGATTCCATAGTAAATGCGCATCTTTCGGTTTTGGTCAGATATCTCAAAACATATGCAGATAAATCAGAAATGATGAAACAAATATATATACACTACCGTTCAAAAGTTTGGGGTCACCCAAACAATTTTGTGTTTTCCATGAAAAGTCACACTTATTCACCACCATACGTTGTGAAATGAATAGAAAATAGAGT
>JAVQJL010013590.1:0-43631 GCA_036024295.1 Nannoperca obscura
GAAGACAACAAGCCAATACCAGAATTTAAGCTAAATAATATTTTTAATGTACAACCGGCGGTTCCTTTATTTTTTTTGCCCCCCCCCCCCAATATGAAAGGGTATCAATTGAAACGTCAATCACACCATCATCGCCAGACTATGTTGAAAAAGCAGAAAAAAAGAGGCAACCTGGATCTGGGGTTGTAAACAGTGTTTTAGAATGAATACAACACAGACGACGGGACTGACAAAATAAACAGACGACTGGGGTGGAGAGGGAGGGGTGTAGAGAAAGTATGCTGAACTACTCAGCAACAGCCACTCAAGTCGTGACGTGTTCGCGGTGCTTCCTGCAGCGCTTTAACCCGGGTCCTAGAGACAGTATTTGAGCTTTCTATTCGCTGCTTGGCGCTGTTGCTATGGGGCTGTGCATGTTGAGCCGTGCGCGTTGCGCCGTGCATGGAAAACAGTTTGTGTGTGCTGAGTTTGGGATTAGGGCAGAAAGTGTCAGGAGCGGGGTGAAGTGCAACATGATGAAACGTGGTTTTATTTATTTTTTTTGTGCCACTTTTGTTGGTGTTGTTGTTGTTGTTGTCGTCGTCGCTGTTTACCTCGTTAATGGTCATCATCCAACACTGTAACAAAGGATAACATTTAGCCACTGTGTGGCTCCACGTGTGTCTGAGACGGTGACCTTGTTGAACTTTGTGGTTTTAATCTCACATCATATCATTATTCATTTTTATGAAGTAGTTTGATTGTAGGCTGTGTATCGTATTTGACTTGATCAATTCTATGGTGTCACAAAGCTATACCATAATGCTCGTGTGAACCTTGCATAGTGAATATATGTTGACAATATAATCCCTCACAGGGTATTTATATCTGTAAATGATACATTAAAGGGACTACAGAGTCTATAAGTGCGACTTATTCTGTGGTAAAACTAACAAGCCATTAGGGGCATATTAGTGATTCTTTTAAATATCTCTATATCTATAAACACAAAGGTAAGCCACTCATCAGTTACGTTTATAGTGACTATCGATTATGTGTTGTCACAAAGCTATAACGTTAGTGGGAACCTTCTAAATAGTGAAATCATTCATATGATGAAATCATTCATCATAGGTGATGTGCAGCTATCGGCAAATGTGACACCTCCGGGACTAAAGTTGGTCTATTAGTGCGAATTATGCTAAGATAAAAATAACATTTCAATGGGGAACTACATTTTTTAAATATCTATATCTGCTATAAACAACATATTGTATAGCGTGTCTGTGTTGCTCAATTGTGTGTTTCTTTTAGCGTTTTTTATCAGCCATAACATGCCTATAAAATGTTGGTACCTACATTATTCTTGTAAAATTCCACCTTGTATTATAATGATTTATAGTAAATAAATAAAAAGAGCCCATAACTTATGTAATAATTGATTCAAAAATGACAACACGCTTATGAGACATGGCATAATAAGATGGAATACAAGTTCATGAAGAATGCGGCTGCATTTCAGCACCAACAGCTGAAAACATAACCGGACACCAAAAAGGGGGACAATCTGCTGCTGGATCACACCCAGCACCGCGAGCTCGCGCCACAGACCGGGCGTGTGTTTTGATATCTCGCGGAGCTGCAACAGAGCGCGCGGTATGAAATGAATGAGAATATGACACCACTGCGTACATGTGTGCTTACAGTCCGGGTCTGTGGCATACTACAAATACAGGACAAACAAAAAGACATCTGTCTTCCAGAATGACTCTGGTCCGGTGGAAAAGTGTCGCTAAGGGGAGGACCGGTTATTATTTCCCCCCGCCTCGTGGGTTATTATGGAGTAACGTTAAAGGGGTGTGTGTGCTGTCGGTGTCACCGACAAACTCTAGACGAGCACATGCAATCAAAAGTCAAGTGAAAACAAGGTGGTAGCCTAATTTAGTGAATTAAATCACCAGCCAGTAAGCGCTACATGGACACGTAGCTGACATTTATTATATTACGATAAAACAATTCGTAAGAAAATTCGATTCAGCTTTTGTGTTCCGGAAACAAACAATTCTTCGACATGAGATACCCATGCATATATGTATATTTTTAGATTTTAGTTAGAGCCAACACTGTTTAATAAAACATGTTCTGATTCTGCTGGTGTTATCCCCAGCTAGAAATTGGTTGCCAAGCATTGCATCATTCCTTTCATGTGACTCCCATACGCCCCAAATTCGTCCTGGCCGTCTTATGACTGCATCACAATTGCTGCTCGTACAAACTATACAGGCTGGAGAGAGAACAACCAGCGGAGACGACGCCAGACCCCGCCTCGATGCTGCTTTCAGTCACTCTATTGGATGTCGCCAAGGAAAATATCTTAACCCCGCTCTTCTGATTGGACCGTTGAAACGTCAGTCATTTCCGGAACCCGCTAGGTTGTGATGAAACTACCTTCCCGTGCATAGTTCGGTTGGCCTCTCCCTCAATATAAACACCGCCGGGAGTTTCCGAGGAATCACATTCAGCCATCAAGACTGAACAATGGTTAAGATGAGCTATCACCAATTTTTACTAAAATATCCACATTCGAGTTCAAGACAGTCGAGAAGGCGAGCGAATAAAAGAAAAAGGGTAAGTGGAGATTCCTGTCAGTAGTTTTGGCTTTTAGTCGGCCAATGTTTTTCTGTCTTTCGTGAAGTGACGGCTAACGTTACTTTAACGCACTCTCGAAGTGACCCTGTGCGCTGGAAAGAAAAACAAAAGCATGTGTTTTTTTTGTTGTTGTTGCAGAAATCCCAGTGTCATTTTTAGTGTAACAGTTGTCTTAATCAGTCACAATTTACACCGAGTTGTTTTCATGTGTTGTCAGCTTTGTCTGACAAGTTGTAAAGCTCGCACGGACTTGAAGCTAGGAAGTGTTGAGGCTCGGACTGTTGAGCGTGCTCAACGTTGTAAATGCATTTAGTTAATTTTGTAAGTGTCATTTCATTTGGACAAAATAACAAGACGCTAGCCGACTTCGCGTGACGTCTGGCAGTACTTGGTGGGGCTGTTGACTCGAAACGGAACGGCTTTTTATTTTTGACAGCTGTATTTGCTTCTCACGCTTTTGACAGATCCTCTTGAAAAGTAAACGTTTCGCACTGAATGAAAAGTTGTTTGTATTGTTTTTGTCATTTTTCTCCCCCGAACCCACTCTTTTCCTCGTTTCCTTTTGTTTCGCCCATTCCTCCTGCTGGACTTGCATTTCCATGACGTAATTGTCTTGGCTCACAGTGGACATGTAGCCCCCCCCCACAAAAACAAAATTTATATTTTAAATATAAAATAATTGTATAAGAAAATAATAATCTGTACGTTGTATTTACCAAACTAATGTATTCCTGCCTGTGTGGCCGCGCTACCACGGTGAAGTTTAACATTTGACACCAAGTTAAATGGCATTTCTTTATTCTCTGAATTACTTTATAACTAAGCAATTCACATCGGTGCCAACGCTGCACCTACGTACGGATGTTGTTTTAATATCTTCTGTTTGCACATCAAAGGAGAAAAGCGGAAATCCTTATTTATGACATTTTCAGCTGGAAGCTTTGTTTACAACAATCACAATCATTTCCATTGCTTTCATTCAGTGATTTTAGTTTTGGACAGCTTTGAGCAATTAATAAAAGCATTCGACCTGCCTGTCGGATCAATAGAAGGATTTACTCGTCGTTTGTAACCGCGTGTTTATCGATCCCAACGTGTTTTGAGGACCGTAGAAGGCAGGGGGCGCAGTAGAGAACAGTTTGGTCTTTGTTTACAAGAATGAAGTGACAGGAATTACATTTCGTCCATCCTTGTTGATCATTTGAACAGTTATGAACAATTTTTATTTATTCTCATTTATTTTAATTAATCAACATTTTCCAAAGCAGCCATAAATGTTTCATTTTAGGCATCCTTTTGTTCCCAGACCAAGCTTGCTCTGTATTTGTGCAAATCATCACTTTGATTCTGAAATCTCAGCAAATTTCAGCCTTCAGAAGAAGCATTTTATTCCACATTTTTTAAAGACTAACCTATCAAATTCTTTTCTCTTTCAGAATTGTTGGGACAAGCTATCGCCAACAAATTGGCAGACTTGATTAACAGAGACTTTCTAAAGGTAAATTGGACTTTGCATATTTGACATTCTGAATGCTGCATGTTTGTGAAGTTTAAGATTTTGATTTAATCAATATTGTTCACGTTAATATACATTTTGTATTGGAATTAAGTAATCAATCTTTTTATACATATTTAGAATCTTCAAATTCGGCTTATCAGCAATTTCAGTGCAGTACAGTCGTTTCCTCACTTAGTGTCACTGTTATTCCATTTCACAAATAAGTGGATTACACAATATACTGTACTTTGGTCTAGTTTTCATCATCATGGTGTAAATAATTATACAGAAAAGGGCTTCTTGCAGTATTCTCAGTAACGATGCACGCCATCCTTTGACCTGCAAGCCTACAAACCACAACTCAACCAGTTCCAGAACATTAGAGATTAAAATGGACAAGGCAGAATTTTTGTGACGTGTCAGTCATCTAATGTGCGGCTGTTCGGCACTCTTCCCTTTTTATCTTTCTCGACTTCCTCCTCCACCCCACCCCACCCCTCAGGTCCAGTGTGAACCGTGTGGCCGAGTATCTGTGAGTTGCAACTGATTGGCGAGATGACTGCCGAGTGGCTACACCTGCCCCCGCCGTACCCTCCTGGCGTGGGGCCGTTGTGTGGTGCAGAGTTGGAGGCGTGGTATGAGGACTTGCAGGATATTCTGGGCTCCGACGCGGGAGGGGCAAAACTGGCACGTGCCCCCACATGCACCGAGGTCAGTAGCTTGAAGAATGAAATGGTTCTCACGCCGTGATGTTTGTGTGTTTGCATCTATTGTATTTTCGTTTAATTTCTTTTTTTCTTTAAGATTTGTTTTACTGCGAATAAAAAAATAAAAAAATAAATAAATAAATATATATATATATAAATAAATTATTATTTTTTTAAATATGTTATGGCAGGTATTGACATTTCGGTTTTGTGCTTGTAGAAGGAGCCGGAGTTTCTGGATGTTCTGGAGAGTTGTTCTCTGACCTGGCTGACGGACGGAAGCCAGACGTGGGGCGAGGGTGTTCAGAGGGCAACAGAGGAGATCCACAACACCCAGCCTCTGCATCACACCTTATCGTCATCCTCCTCTTCCTCATCCTCCTGTATGAGTCCAGCTGTTGCAGACGAGCGGCGGGCGGAGGTCGACGGTGGCAGAAGCGGAGACAGCTCCGCAGGAGGGAGCAGTGATCTGCTGCCTCCAGAGTTCTTCGAGTTGTTGAGTGAAGGAGGAGTGGGAATGGTGGATCCGAGTGGAGCGGTGATCAGCGGTAGCTATTATTACCACCACCACCACCATCAACACCACCAGGCTACTAATGTCCATCCTGCATCTCCCTCAGCCAGCGAGGAGGAACTGCCCTGCGTCCCCGACTCTCCATCCTGCTCCTCTTCAGCCTCCCAGTCGCCATCTCAAAATTGTTCTTCCCCTTCCTCGCCTGCCTCGTCTCCCTCAACCTACCCGTCGTCCCGCCTCGGAAAACGCAAGAGGACCACCAGCGAGAGGACCAACGGTGCCTTGTCCTCTTACGCCTCCTCCAAACAGCACACGTCCCCGTCCTACTCGTCTGCCAAAAAGAGTCGCAAAGAAAGAGAGCAGGAGAACGAGAGGAAGGTGCAGGAGCTGACGGAGCAGAACGAGCGTTTGAAAGCAGAGATTGAAAGGCTGGGAGAGGAGGTACAGAGGACACGTAGAGCCCTGATAGAGAGACTAGTCAACACCAGGAAGTGAGGGAGAAAAAAAATGGAAGACAGGAATAAAAGATGACAGGTCCAACAAAATTGGAATAAGCGGTGGTGGGGAAAGGTATAAAATGGTGGTCATGAAATGCCTTTTAGACAAGAAGGGAGGGAAACCAAAGAGATTTTATAAGCAAGAGGATTTTTGGAAAAGACGAGAGCGCTTAAGATGGCAAGAAGTAGGAAAGTGATGAAAGTCAAGACAAGAGGCACAGAGAGAAAGGGCTGCAACAGCACTGCGGCAAATGAAAAAGACACAGCATGTTTGAAGGAAAAGGAAGAACAGGCAGCTCTAAGTGCAACTGATACAGTGGTTTTGATGAATGTTTGTCTTTTTTTTTTTTTAAAGAATGCCTAACTTAAATTCCATCAACTGGAATCATGGCAGAAAAAAACAACGTTATGAGCATTTAATGATTTGTATGTTGGACAGAAAGGAACTTAATTGAGAGAGTGCGTTTCATTGTCATCCGTTCCCACCATTTTGCAATAATTGTAACTCCTACGTTAAGGGCTGCAATCTGGCTAGCAGAGATTATTTGTCCCAATTTGTGGAGAGTTTAGGAGCTCAGGAAAAGTCTGAAAGTGCCCACTGCGGTGTGAGTATGAGAATTTTTTTTTTTTTTGGGGGGGTGGGGATAATTCATACTCTTTCTTACTTTTTTATAACCTATGGCTTGTGTGTATGTGTATTTATATAAAGTAAGTAGGACCCGGCTATACTTTCTAAGCTGACATTTTCTATCAATATGGGAATTTGTGGTAAAATCTCCACAAGTTGTACCCCGATTTTACTATTTTTCTATAACGCTGTAATATATATATATGCACAATTGTACTGTAATGGCCTGTACTGTAAAATGCCAACATATTCACTCTCTCATTGTAGTCACAAATTGTTTATTGTACAATAATATGCATGGCTTTAATCATTGACATCAAATACATGTACTTTACCATACCATTTATTTTACCCTTGTAATCCCAAATTTGCAATAAAAGAAAAGAAAAATGCTATTTATTTGTGTCACGCGGTGTTTATTGGTTCACCTTTTTTTTAAATACTGATTAAAAATTTTTTTGGGTAGAAAGTTGTGTAAAATAGAGGTAAATGAAAAAGGGGGAGGGGAAGAGTACATACATTTATTTTAGCTGAACATCATTTTCTGGATCCAAAATGTGTATTTGTAGCAAATGGCAAAATAAACTCTTTTCCAGATGATATATATATATATATATATAAAAAAAAAAAAACCCCACCTTTTAAATGTGCAACGCACCTTCCAACGCTAATATCGTATGCTGACTTTATCACAGGGAGAGTATAAAATCAGTTTCTTTTGGTGTAGGGATTTGGAAAAATCCCTCCATTCTGTAGCTGTATTCATTTGACTCTCTTTGTGTGTTTTCATTTCCCCGTCGGCCTATCCAGCATTTCATTACTCCTCAGTGCCAATACCACATTGTCTTAGATCCTGTCACGGCTTTGCCTTAAGCTAATACCCTCATCTCTCTCTTAGTGTACATCCTGTTCCCATTCTCCACTGTCTTACCTCAAACCATTATACTCTTCCCTTCCTCTGACTAACCTCCATCATTTTGCTTTCCCTTTTATCCCCCTGTCTCACTTCTTCTTGCCCTTCTGCGGTGCAGGCTCGGGGCTCTTCCCCTCAGCCAGAGCCAACTGTTTCTTTAGATCCAACAGTTTGGCCACTTCTGCTGTGATCACGGCCTTCTCTGCCTTCTGGGCTTTGAGTGATCGCACCTTTTCCCCCTGTGACAGATAAAATTACGGGATTTAATAGATTTCTCACATCTTTGTCTTCGATTAAACACATCGGCTTACATGGACAAGCAGAGCATGGCAGTTCTCTTGTCAAATAGTATGCAATTAATTAAGGCGGCATTTTGTGAGTTTGTAATTATGCGCATCTGTCTGAGTTTGGAAATACAGAGAATCAAACATCTGATCCTAAAAAATGTAATCGCTGCATTTATACTATTAAGTATGAAATAACATTTAAATATTCATAAATAAAATTTGGATCTATTAATTACAAACTCAAGCATTACCAAATAATTTTCTAAATAGAGATAATAAAATAAGAGATAATTAAATGCCGCTTTAAAAATTAGCCGTTATTCATTTCAGCGGCCTGTAGTTTGTTGCGTGCGTAATTTGATTTTTGAAGAGATTCTTTCCATCCCTTACGGAAGATGACATCCATTTTGTACGATTTTGAAGACAATGCAATTAAAAATAATCTTATTGATTTATAGTGCTGTTGTAAAACCCGATTATTGATTCAAAAATGTCAAAAAAAATGTGAGAACTGGGTTCACAGTTGGTGGCTCAACAGCGTGTTGCCACTAGCCAGCGATCTCACCTGCTCGGCCACAGCTTGCGTGAGCTGTTTGGCTTTTTCTGGGTCCACCTCAGCAGGAGCAGCAGGAGCAGCAGGAGCAGCAGGAGCAGCAGCAGCAGGAGCAGCAGCAGCAGGAGCAGGAGCAGACACAGCGGCAGGCTGAGCGCTGGCAGCCTTCTGAGCTGTCGTCTGAGGGAGGAAACAGACAGATTAAGGTTCGACTTTGAGGCGTTTTGAGGTTTATTATTTCTAGAGACGACTCGCTTCATTTCAGACAATAGCACTCATCACTCAAAATGTCAACGGGATTTTTATGAGTCATGAAGTGTGAATGCACAGTGAATCACAGTGGACACGCGGGGATGAGTAAAAATGTTAAATCTGAGGACATTAGATGTGCTATGAGTATTAGTGAAGGCATGCGGTAATCAACATTGACACAGCAGCACCAGTGTGGACTCTTCACACACAAAAACCGCTCGATACCTTTTTTTTAGGCGGTTCATCTTCAGGCTGGAGGCAGGCAGTTGAGGAGAGGTTTGGAGAGGGATTATTTTTTATCTATATGATAGAGGCTTAATACATAATTTAAACATTTGTAGTGTGTTTGCTCTGCATCATGTTTCAAAAGGCAGATACTTTGATTAAATACAAATTCTTATTCAGGACGACAGTCTCACAGAGTCCCGTGAACGGCTGTGCATTATCAATTCTTTCTTATTTCATTATTCATAAATAGTCAGCTTATATTACTACAAGATCTGACTGAACTCATGCACAGACCATTAGGCATCATAAACATCAAATACCTGCTGTCCACCAAATCTCTTCTTCAAAGCCTCGATCTGGTCCACCTCCAGCTTCTGGAACAACGGGCTGACCTGGGAACACAACGGGTTGGCAGGGGGAACAAATTCAAAAAAATATATGCACGGATATTTGAAAATTCTGCGATTGCGGATCAGGCCCAAGGCCGCGGTAGCTGGAAAATGTAACCTGGAGGCTGTGTTCGTCTTTGAACAAACAGGATTATGCAAGTAAGTAGATAATGGCATATGAGAAATGTGCAGAGTTTTGATCGTGATCACTACTTTTCAACACAGCATTACAGTTATGACGAAAGCCGCGATTTGTCCGAGAAGTCGCCGCATGGTGCATTTGTGCGGACATTAGAATAGTGTCGCCTGCTGCTCCTTGTCTGGAGACCTCAGTCACGAATAAGGATAGCGGTGGAGATCGAATGCTGTGTTGGAAGGCTGCTGCAGACGCAGGTCACCTCAATTAAGCCTGAAGGGACAAGTGACCCGAGAGAAACTTGCTGTTCGAAGGCTGTGGCCTCAAAACACCGTCTAGGCTATTATTCTTAAATATTCGCGTGTTCACATGACTACAATGTCCTCCAGAGTACTGAAATATTGACACACTGTTGCATCCTCATTGTATCACCCAGCGCCAACACAAGAGGAGGCTCCACAGGTTTGTGTGTCTGCATGTGTATGAATTGCGTGTGGACTCTTCCAGGTCATACTCACAGTGCCAATGCAGTGGCCGGCGCTGAGGGCGCACACAAAGGTGCCCGTGCCTTGCAACATGGTATTGACGCAAGACTGAGGGGCATTGAGTTGATCCCGGATGGTTTGACTGACCGTCGGCATGTACGGCAACAGCATCACTGACAGCAGGCAGGCGATGTTCACAGACACACCGGTCACTGTGCCCGCACGCTGCCTGAAGAGGGGCAACGGAGATCAGTCAGAAATGTGATTTGTAGTTGGCTATACATACAATTATTATTTTAGGAAACTGCAGAGGTAGTGTTAAGCTGGTCAAGGCCATCTCACCTTTCTGCGTCACCTCCCTTGATTTTCTTCCAGGGTTCATTGACCTGAATGTACTGGTTGCCATGACGAGAGATGTTGAGGATGTGTTTCAGGGCATCACGGATTCTGGTGGAACATTTCAAAGAAAATGTGATGATTGCGTGACAATGTCAATCTAAAATTCAACCCATTATACAGAATCTACTTCAAATATGGGTTTATCTACTAGTATGTTTTACCTTTAGTGTCCTCAAACACGTCAGGACGATACACTTACCTAATAGTAGTAATGTCAAACTAAACAAACAATTTAAATACACATTCTAATTTTAAATTAATTAAATACGGAATTTTACTTCTGAAGAGTCATTTCAATTAAACTGATACATTTCTGTCTATATCAAGATCAACCTTTTGACAGGTATGCGACTTGAATAGTCTTACTTGACTTTGTCCATGAGCTGGATGTACTGCTGCAGCTCCCAGCCCACCAGAGCCAGGAGCTTCTTATCTTCCTGCTGTAGCTCCATCGCAGGCACGCAGCCCTCAAAGAACTTCGCGACAAACATGCCAGCTCTGGGGGAAAGAGGGAGAGGAGAGGGGGGTTAAACAAGAAAGATAAAAAAAAATAAAAATGGGGGTCAGAAAAGAAACGTGGGAACGAAGAGAGAAAGGAAGCGAGGCAAACGGGGGAAAGAAAGAGAGAGAGAGAGAGAGAGGGCAAAACGAGAGAAGGGCATGTTACTTGACTTGCTAATTGTTTATAAATTATAGATCTTGTTGCCAGATGTAATACAGTGCTCCGCTAGTGTAAACTAACACAACAGTGTGCTCTTCAAAGCTCCTTCATCGCCTTGACATTGCAGCTGTGTCTTTCTGGAGCTAGTCATTTTTAAAATGAGTCCTATGTGTACATCAGGAGGATGCTCGTAGTGAGAGGGTTTTTGTCATGTGTGATGCAACACACTGTTCCATATTATACACATCTCTCAGCCTCAAAGCAGACCAAAATGCTTTGACATGGCTGTCAAATAAACAATGAACTATGATTTTGATGTGTGAATGTGAACTTTGTGTGACCTGCATTCTTTTTATTAGTGAAACTGCCACGCCCCGTTTTTTTTTTTTTTTTGTTAAAAATTAAGAACAATATTTTTACTGTTACAATAACTGAATCGTCCTTATCAATAAAGTTTGCTGCTGGTATATATGAAGTAAGAATTCACCCATTTCGGTTTGTCAAGCTGACTGTTTGGTAAATTCTTAACAGTCAATGTTTCAGCTGAACAGCAATTACTTGGAACACCACCACCCACGATCGATTAGGAATTTGAAAAAGCGGACATGACATGGACACGCTAATAATGTATTGATGCAGGACGAGGATCCAGGCAAGGACAGAATTTCTTTTCTCAAGCAGAAAATGTTCTACCTCAAACACCGTAGGCTGGATGCAATCTACAAGATATTTTTGAACCAATTAGGCATCAACGTTGCTGCCCGAGACCAATTTTGAAGATCAAGGTACTTTGAAAAAAAAAAAAAGAAAGCTGCTGAGAAAAATCTTTGATGTGAGATTTAACCCTGATCTTTTAAAAATCATTTGAGGCAATGTAATTGGGGCTAAATTACGCCATCCCAAACAAATTTAGAAAACTAGGGTGAGCCTCTTGTAATAGTTACCGCTGCAACAGACTTTTTTCAGTGAGTACAACAATCTCAAAACTTAGTTATTAATTGGACTGGATGACAGTTTTGCTGCGTATTAACTTTTTCAGTGGAACTGAAGGTGGATTCCCCCAATAGTTTTTTCACTGGAGACTCAACTGGTCAAAACTATTTAATAGAAAAAGGAAGAGGAACACCCAGAAAAAGGCACAACGTTAGACGGCAGGGAACCAGAATCATGAGGAGATTGGTGCAGGTTTCCTTGTTAGGGTAATTTGGGAAAGTTGAATTCTGACTCAGGTCTATTTCTCACTGACAGAGTAAATTCTATTATTTGTAGAAAGCAGAAATTCATTTGAAAACGTTTGACTATTACCAACCTGTTTATGAAGTTTCCCAAGTTGTTGAGCAGCTCAGAGTTGTTCTTCATAGCCATGTCAGCCCAGGAGAAGGCTGAATCCTGTCCCTCTGGACGAACATACAGGAGGTAGAACCGCCACACATCAGATGGGATGCCCGTGTCCATGGCCATGTCTCCAAACACACCCACGCCGCGACTCTTGGAGAACTTAGTGTCCTCGTAATTCAGATACTCTGTGGGGAAGTTACAGGTTAAGTTACTGTCAATGCTGAACCATAATTTCCAGCGTGAATATTGTCATTCGTGATGTCCGTGTTGCATGGCCGCCAAACAGGGTGAAGGTGCCATTACAGTGTTTTAAAGCCATTTCGAGATCTGTTGTGAATCCCAATTAGTATATAATATTAATAAAAAGGACACACGATTAATTAAAAGGCGAAATCATTCAATCAAAAAAAAAAGTGCTTACCGGTGGCTACGAGGTGGTTGACCAGAGTGTAGTTGTCCTGAGCTCCCAGTAGGGAGCAGGGAAACACCACACTGTGGAACGGCACATTGTCTTTGGCCATGAAGTTGTAAAGCTCCACCTGGTGGCAGAGACACAACACTGCACCGTGAGGATGACATCATATTAGATCATCATGAGATCATCCAGTTCAAAGAGGACTTATCAGCTCCCCCATCTCTCTCTCTCTCTCTCTCTCTCTCTCTCTCTCTCCCTCTGCAAGTACAGGCCATCACACACATAACAGGAGCTCAATCCTGGGGGTTTTAGATGGAGAGAGATGAGATGAGTCAGTGAGAGTGAAGAAGATGTTAGATTTTTCTCTATCTATTGTCCCATTGTTTCTCTATAAGTCTTTAAAAAAATTAAATAAAGTCCACGTATAAATGATCTAGCTAGCACGTGTTTCCAGCTTGACACTTCTTATTGTGTGTAAAATATCTAATCATAGATTTGCAAAATGTCAAATACTTCCCTCTTCTAAGTAAGGCTAATGACAGCATCATAAACAACATACAAAAATATAACCTACAGTAGACTGATCATGCTGAGACTTTTATCTCAGAGGGGAGGAATCTAGACGTGGACCACAAAGTGAAAAGAGCTGTTTTGCCTTCTACTAGGGCTGTAACTTACGATTTTCGATATATTGATTAATCTTTATTTTCACAATTAATCAATGAATTGTTTAGTCTATAAAATGTCAAGAAAATAAGATCAATGCTCATCACAGTTTCCCAGAGCCCAAAGTGACGTCTTCAAATTGTTTCTTTTGTCCAAGCCAACAGTCCAAAACCAAAAAAGAATCTTCTCTTACTATCACAGATGACAAAGAAAAGCAGCACATTCTCACATTTAAGAAGCTGGAACCAGTAAATGTTTGTTTTTGCCTGAAACGATTCTCCGATTGTCAAAGTAGGCACTACCATTTACACATTGTACTGTTTCTACATTGTAGCGGTACAAAACAGAATGTGCTTTTTACTCATAATGAAAGAGGTTAAGTCTTCCTCTGTTCCACATTAAGGTTATATGGGGCTAGCAATTACGCTTTATTCTAATGGAGAGTGCACAAGACCAGATGGGGCAATGAAAAAAAAAAAAAAAAAAAAAAGCAATCAGACCCATTCTGTGTTGTAAAGAGGACAGAATCTGTGCCAAGCCCATGCATCAGTACTCTGCTCAGCTCATAAATTCTGACATGTGTGTTGGGGTTGGTTACCTGATTAGGATTCTTCCACCACTTTTCCCATTTGTCGGTGTAGTTGGCGGTAATGGACAGATAACCAATGGGGGCGTCAAACCACACGTAGAACACCTGCAGAGGCAGCAAGATTGGTTGC
This sequence comes from Nannoperca obscura, assembly GCA_036024295.1. NCBI lineage: Eukaryota > Metazoa > Chordata > Actinopteri > Centrarchiformes > Percichthyidae > Nannoperca > Nannoperca obscura. The sequence goes on from JAVQJL010013590.1 coordinate 13,914, forward strand.
ATTGCTTTGTGTTACAGAAATGAATTCTGGATCACAAGAATCACGCATCAATAAAAGAACACAAAGATAAGAAGGGAACTAAATTAAATTGTCTTGATGGACAATGACCTGGATAGAAATGTTGATTACCATTGCGGGTTTGCTTTCAGTCAAATTCCCTTATGTATAAGTGAGAAGAGAAAGTTGTACTAAAAGAAGAGGGCTTCTTAGTAGGGCTTTATTATGCATTTCTACTGTATAACTATAAAGAAGCAAAGCCTATAAAATAGCAAGATCTGTAATATGAAACAATAGCGGACCTTCTCTTTAAAGTCGGCATGGGGGACTGGCGTTCCCCACTTCAGGTCCCTGGTGATGCAGCGAGGTTTAAGTCCATCTCTCAGCCAGGAGCGAGTGATCTGTTTGGCGTTTGCTGTCCAGTCTCCTGTGCTGGTTGACTTGTCCAGCCACTGCTCCAACTGAGTCTCAAGCTGCATGAGAGAAAGAGGGAGAATTAAGAAATAACGGCGAAAAAAAAAAGAGTGAAGCCATTTATACAATGAAATTACCACAAGGATTTCACAAGCTGTCTGACTTCTGCTTCACACTTGATGCTTGTACTTTCCACACAGGCTAACTGTCTCAATCGCTTGTGACCAAAAACAGAAGCACCGTCTGAACTGCAGAATGGCCGTTACAGTGCGGTTTGAAAAAGCATACCTTTGGCAGGTCCAGGAAAAGATGTTTGGAGGAGCTGATGACTGGAGTCCGCCTGCAGACCTTACACTGAGGTTCCTGGAGGGGACAGACGTCAACAATTATCAACACTGGTTAGGCTAAATTTAACCTGATGTTTACCTGAAATTGCAATTAAGCGTATTTTCTCATCCATCAACGCAGAAACAATTTTAAAAGGTACCAGTGTAACCACAATGCTACATTAACAGTAATAGAAATGTTGTAGTGTCAGTCCCTCTGATTAAAAGATGCACAGGTCTGCGCACAAATGAAAAATATATATTGTAAAAAACACATTTTCCTTCAATATATATTATCCAAAAAGAAAAACAATTGTATGACAATTGATATTGACATCATTCTCTAAATAAATTGTCAATTAATGGCAATAACCAGCATAGATTCATCATCATCATCAACATGCTCCTACCCACTCACCCTGAGCTCCACAGCATTGATGAGCCGCCCACACTTGTCACACTGGTCACCACGAGCTTCTGGGTAGCTGCAGTGGGGGCAGATGCCTTCTACGAAGCGGTCAGCAAGGAAGCGCTGACACTCTTCACAGCGCAGTTGCTCCACCGTGTCTTCCACTAGGAAACCACGCTCGTGCAAACGCCAGAAAATGTCCTGGGCTATCCTGAAAAGATAACAAGAGGACACAGGTGGTTGAAAGATGTGGGAAAAGGAGGAGAAACTTTGTTCATACACCCTGAACTCAGGTCAAAAGACACACTGACACTTGTGTCATGTGGGAAATAAAGAGTCATTAAAGGCTGACCCCATGTTTGTTTTCCAACTCAGATTGATACAACTCTTCCCTGTTGGCTAAAAAATGATGTAAATGTTATGGATCAATATAGAAAATACAGCAATATACTAGAAACCGAAGAGTTTGAAGAAGAGAGTTTGTGTTATTGCCTAAATCCAAAATGTGAAACCTATCATCCAAAGCACTTTTCATGAATCAAGTAAAGGTCTTTAATCTGTGGGATGATTACGTTCTTCAAAGAACATGGTTTTTGTACATGGTATTTGATGCCTTTTATGTTGTGCTTTATCAAAGCAAAGGCCCCCAAACAGGAGTTTGTATCTTGGTAATCCTTTTCTATGTACAAGCTCAAAGATTAAAGTCTCTCTTTACTGAGGAAAATTGCCTCTCTTTTGTACTCCATTTCCACGTGCAAGTAGGTAAACCCACCAAAAACCCATCTTTTATGTCTTATTTAAACACCCATACAAACAAAAAGTAATCTGACACCTTATCCATACACACACACACACAGACAAGAAATCACACCCTCTCCATTGCTTTCATTGTTTCAATCATTCCTTAGAGCAACATTCCATAACTTTGAATACATTTAGTTCACCTCCAGACTTTAGTGAGCATATTAATATTAGAAAATAGATAACTTTACTACAGAACATCCAATTTACTTTCCTAAAACCAACTCTGCCAATGCCTTTCCTTTCAGCTGACTTTTTAAAAAGTCGTCGAAACTGTTTCTTGAACAAATACACAACAGCCTCACCTGGCTCTCTAAATCTACTCTAAACCTCAGCTTACAACTTTTTATACCAGTGTTTGGTTGATGCGAAGGCACAAAATGTAACACATGAGAACTGTAGCTACAGACCCGTTGCCGCTTAACTGAAGAATTAAAAAACACACAGACAAACTTTTTTTTATTTGGTGAACCTCAGAAATGTAGGAAATAACCTAAATTCTACAATCATGCACCAATTTCGGAGATTAAGTGGAGTAAAACTTATGCTCTAGAGGGTCAGACATCCACACCAGTATCTACTGCAAGATTATAGTAATCCCATGTTATGGAACTGTACAGTAATTGTATGGGAACATGTTTGCCGTTTCATACCAAAGACAAGCAGAACCACATCCAACCCAGGAGAGAACCAGGGTCTTGAAGCGAGCTCTTGATTATTATTGGAGACCTCTCTGTTAAGCCCTCATTTAAAACAAGCCCTGTTTTATTTCCCACATAACAGGCCAGCTACAGCCTTCTTCCCTGCTTCCACTTACTCCGTCTGCTTCTCGGTGGTGGTTCTGCCAAAAAAGTCGAAGTCAACCTGGAACCACTCGTAGATGGTGGCGTGAACGGCATGGTACTTGTCGCAGATCTGCTGCGGTGTCAGGCCCTCCTCTCTGGCCTTGTTTTCTGTAGCTGTGCCATACTCATCTGTGCCACACACAAACAGCAGGTTCCAGTCTCGAAGACGGCCGTACCTTAGAGTATAAGACGCATGGAGTCAGCGCAGCAAGACATAGGGGACACTCAGAGAGAGGGAGGGCAAGTGAGACCGACAGAAAAAGGAAAAAATATAGGGAGCAAAAGGGAGATGACGGAGTTACAGAAACATTCTAAATAAATAATAGTGAGGGTAAGTGAAGAATATTAATACAATATTCTGTTCATGACTATCAGTATTTTGTTGGCACCTACGGTACGCAGACAGAAACGAGGAATAGCAAGATTAAATTCCTACCTGCTGAAGACGTCAGCGCTGAGGACGCAGCCAATGATGTTGCCGAGGTGGGGCACGTTGTTGACGTAAGGCAAGGCGCTGGTTACAAGAACGTTTCGCTTGCCCTCTTGTGGCAAACTAACAGGAAACAAACAGATCTGGTTTTAATCTTCCTATCGCATAATCAGTCTACTGTTCTGCTTAAGTTGCTATATTTTAGTCTGAGGGACTGTCCAACGGGAAGATATTTTTAGGTAATGCACAACAACAGATAACATTCTGAACTGAAACACACACACACACACACTCACTGCAAGTGAGTTAATAGGAGTGTCTGCTTAATGTCTAGAATGGGAAACAGCACTGTTAATTACTTACATGGGGTTCTGTCTTAGTGTAGCCAATGGGCAGGCATTCAAACGTTTATTCCAGGTGAGAGCTGCTGCCTCCATCTCCTCTTCTGAAACCACACGCTCACCTTCCTCACCCTAAATAAACATTTAGATAGAGAGAATCATTCATTGGGAATCAGACCAAATCCAACTGGTAAAGTTATTAATATCAGCGAGTAGATTATTTTGTTTTAACCCTGCTGTTCTACAAAACTTTCATTTGTTAAATATTATCACTGTGGCCAAAGAGTCTAAATGGTGTATTTCAATGACCAATAAATACGTTTGAATCTTGGACATTTTGATCAACAAACAAAAAGTTTATTGCCACTGAAAGCTGTGAAATGATAAAACTAGCTGTGCCATTAACAATTCATAATATAATAATACTTTGGGGGGACTCACAACGACTGAACTTAAGATCAAAATCTGCTCCATTTCGACATTGTGCCAACACACAAAAAATAAGAACCACTGGAGTATATCTACAGAAAATTGGTTTCAACTCAAAGTCAACTCTTAGACTTTTTCCAATAACTGTTATGGCTCTGAAGAGAGTTGCTCTCACTAAGCTACCATACTGTTCAGATTGTTTTTTGTTGTAGTTGTTTTAAGAATTGTATGTTCTATAGTAACACACAACCACACATATCTCCAACCTTCTCCCTGACCTTCTGAGATACACACTCTCTGCGGCTTCCTCTGACAGGGAGCCAAAACTGCTGCTGCTATTTGACTGACACCTGTTCAAATCCTACCATGCTCACACAAGAAAGAGAACAGAGGATAAAGAAATAGTGATGTAACCTCTACAAGCTGCACGTTCTATATCCTAACATGGGTGTTAATTTAGCTTTCTTAGAGCCGGGTTACCTCTCACACGGAGACGTCTGCATCTGCTTTACAAGAGAGCCCTGCTTAGTTTAAGTGAGGTGAATTCAAGCCTTGCAACCCTTTGAATGCTTTCTTGAAACTTTCTTCCTAATAAGTTCAAAAAGCTACAGTGAAGTAAAGGCAGAAAGCAAGGTGTTGTTTGTTGTTTCTGCATGTATAGCTTGAAGAAAAGAAAAGAAAAAAAGACAATACATTTTCCTGGAAACCTCACAAGGGCGTACATGTTTCCTCAGGCACTTAAGCATAAGAGTAGTTAGGCACTGACGCACCTCTGAATGCTTTCTGTTCAGTAAGAACAATAGACAATTGTTCAATAGTCTAATAGTTATCCTGATGATCTGGCTGATACCTCAGCAGGGTTGCTGTTGCTTGGCTGTGCGTCTCTGCACTGGCTGCTCTGAGGGGCAGGCTGCTTCTGCATGTAGCTCTTCATGCCCTGCAGGCCTTTTCCCTGCAGCACTTTCTGAACAGCAGACTGGAAACTGTGCATAACAGCCCCACGGTCATACCAAGTCTTCACAGACACGTGTTCACCTGAAAATGAAAAGCGGATGGTTGTAGAAAAGACCGTTCGAAAAAAAGAAATTGGAGATAAAACCTTTGAGAACAAAATAAAAGGAAGATGGTGAGTAAAGGGAAAAACATAACGAAGATCAGAAAGAAGTTACGTTTTTAAGGAATTAAAAAAATTGCTCATGGATGGACAATTTATGCATGGCCAATAATGAAAATGTTCAAGTTTATTAGTACTTACCCAATGCTAGTGAAGAGTCAGATAAAACGGGGTACAATGCAGCCCACAAAACCACATCTGCAACTGAAACTGCTTCCTGAAACACAGCAGTTTAATGAACATTAGACTTTTCCTGAACTTGTCTGTCACGGCATCAAAAAACGAAATGCCTGTTGTTTTGAAAGCCCTAAAGAATTTAGAAGAGGGATCCACCTGACCCCCAGTTACTTTCTACTTACAGAACAACCAAGAGGAAGTCTATTTTCAGCATGTTCTGTGTGTGTCTCGAAAAACATGGACAGCCTGTACTGCCTGTCACTATGTGTGCTTACCGCCACTTGTCTTTAGCTTTACACAGGGTTCCTCCAAGCCATGCCTATCACCAAGAGACTTAACTAAACATATTTCTGTACACATGAAATATATGACAGACGCAGATGTCATATTGCCACGGGGGCTGCAGATACCACAGAGAACATATCCCCTCGCCCGCGCACAGGAACATCTGCAACATAAGGGACCTCCTCCCCAGATAAATCGTTTTAACTTAACAATGCATCACTAGTTCAGCATCAGCAGCTGAATAAAGAGGAGAAGAAAAAGAAATGTTGCCAGAGGAGCCTGATGTGGCACAGAGGCGACGCTCAGTTAAGTTTAGTTCACCTTCCAAAGAGGAACCATGAACTTCTGACTTGATCATATACTATATAGACTAAGAAAGGCCTTATTTGAGTGAGTATGTTTGTCTTTCATCTCTAAATGTCATCACACTATACATGGCAGCTAAATGGACATTGAAAAATAGGAAGTGCTTTTAATGCTGTACCCCAGTTAAATACGGCGTGTTCCCCTTGCTCAAGCTTTGCTCCAAGTAGTTCAGCGGCCCCTGGAGGACCTTGGACACCTCTGATCCTTTTCCCTGCAGCACTGCCATGTGAAGGGACTGAAGCAGTGCAGGCTGAAAAAATAAGACAAACAGACATTAATTAAAATTGATTGGAAGCAGCAAACCAAAGAAGCATGACTGAGGTTAAACAGCTCATTTTCCTATACTCAACAGAGAGTGCTAATAGATTTCTTCTGCACATTGTTCTTTTGAGTGCATGGGTTTTAATCATTTAGCTGCATGGATTTATGTGCCCTTTTGCAACAAAATGAGGAACAGTAAGATGATTCTACACTAGGGAAAAGGTACAAAAGCATGAATTGAAAATAGTTTGCATCTCAAAGATTTGTACAACAGATCACCAGCGGACTAAGAGGTCTGTTTTCATGTGGCGCTTACCTGAAGATCTGTGGCCTCCCATTCAAGCCACTGATTGCAAAGCTCACTGGAGTCTTGTCCACTTACTTCAAACAGGTATCTAAGGTGTTAAAAAGTGGAAAAACAGAAGGAGCCTGTCAACCTGTCAAACAGTTACTTACTTGGTTTCAAAAGGAATATGATATGTGACAAACAAACACACCCAAAATATAGATATCTGCCACAAATGTGCTTGGGAGTTAGTTACAGCGTGCCTCAAAATGTTATTGTAATGTAAGCATTGTCAAACTAAGGTTGAAACCGATTTTGTATTTGATATCAATACATTTCCAGATCTGTCAGATTCATCACCAGTTACACATGTCGTGGAAATGTCATAACTGCCCATTAAAACAGGAAAAAATCTGCTTTGGCTGCTGACAGGGCAAAAGGATCAGTTCACCCAAATAAAAAAAAAAAAAAACACATTTACTCATTTGCCTCTAGTGGTATACGGCCATGCAGATAGTTTTGGTTTAATTTGCCCAGGTTTTCAGATATCTATCTCAGGGATTTCTGCTTCCACCCTGATACAATGGAGGTAATTGAAATTGTATTTGAGGCATTAAAACCTGAGCAGCCCTCTGCCGGACACGACACCAATGAGTTAAGTGAAAATATATTTTTGCTGTTGAACTGACAAGTGTTTTATCGAGTGATTAAAAGCCTACTGACCGGCAGATGGCATTGGAGCTGAAAAGGTACATTCCGCTGGGCAGGAGCAGGGCTGGCAAGGCTGGGTGGCTGAGGAATGGCACCACTCCCTCTGGTAAAAATGAAAGAAAAAGAAGTCACATTGTTTGGTCAGATAATATCAAGAAGAATGCAGACAGCAGATAAGATTGTTATGCAGATTATCATTCTTTTAAATACTACTTAGACTAAATTCTTCACCTGATGGAGCATGTTGATTTAAACTGTGGTTCCTCTTACTAATGTGTCTTAAATATCTACAGTCATTTGTTCTTTGTTGTTCTTTCTATTTCAACACTTCCTGGGCAGAGATTATATTTGAATTCAATGCTGCATCTTAAAGGAGAACTAATAACACAAGACTCCTCAAATGCTTCAAGGATAATCCTGTGATCAAGATCTCAGCCTCAATACTCAATCAGTTAAATTACTGGAACGGTCTATGAAGAACACAAAGGTCACGTAGAAGGTGAAGAATTTTATCTCCTTAATCTGGAAATTATCGGGCAGATCACCAAATGAGGGGATCGAACATTTTTACAGATGTCTTCGACATTACAATTTGATATGCTTTGGTGGCCCTGGGATTCAATAAAGCAGGAATAAGAGTTAACATTTTGTATTACATTAACCTAAATAAATGTGCAATATTTGTAATGAATCACGTTAGATAAATTATTGCTCAACAGATTTTGAACAAAATGCACAGTGACATCTGTGTTTACATACATAATGTGCTTCTGAGTGCAATCCACTAGATTCATACACGGTGGCTGCATGCCAGATGGTACTAGTTATTCATCTCTGATCCAGTGGAGCCTCTCTCACATCCCCGACACAATCAGACCATAAGCCTGAAGCTGGGATGTATAACCATTTAATTACCCAACCCTGATGATGTTCCACCAGACTATGTAGCCACATTCTTTGTTGAAATAGACTTGATGCAAGACAATACACCATGTCACCATTCATTGCTGAACTTGTTCTAGAGAGGACAACTTGTGGTAAAACAGGCTCTCTATTAAAAACATTTCAACTGGCCAAACTGGAGTTTGGTTTTGGTTTTGGTTGGCCTTCCCTCCCCTCTCTCTACAGATAAGCCAGTATTTTTGTTTCTTTTTGAGTTTGTCTTTGTTTCCAAAAAACGGTTCTAAGGTGGCTTCAGGTTCTCCATCAAGATGTTGTTGTTTGGTGCAGCCTGTATACAGTCTGTGAGTGTAGCTGGACAACCCTGGCAGGAATAACACAATCATACCTTATGCCAGATCAGATTAAGAACTGAAACTGTTGGTAGGTTCAAGTAGGTCTCATGCTTTAGAAAAATATTGTCCATTTACAAAAACACTGACAGGCTGATTCAAGAAAATTCTTAGTTATTTTTAAATACAATATACCAAGATATAAACAAGATAGTGTCTGTATAACACAGCCCCTTGCGATCCAATTAAACCTGGACTGTTCCAGGCATGAGAGGTGCATTATACTGTACAGGTAGAAGCCTAACAAGGGAAGCTATGCACTGCTAAACAAAAGCTACATGAACAAACTGTACTTAAACAAAGCAGTGGTGTGCAGAGACTTTTCTAGTAGCTTCTCAGATGCAGATACAGGTAGTGTGTAGTGTTCACCCCATTCACAAGTGGCTGACTGTCAAGCAGACGCTCAGGACTGAAGCTAGCTGACTATTCCACAGTTACAACCGTCGGTTACAGCCCAAACTCAATTTAAGCTTGACAAAACCGCGTATAATGATATTATATATATTTTTTTCAAACGACAGCTCAGTCGCAATAATAGGCAGATTCACAGACTAATGTTAGGCTAAACCATGCTTTCTTACCTTCGTGGTTGACATACTCAACGTCACACTGAACTCCAGTCACTTCCAAAGCGGCTAACACCTTCAGGCAATGCGGGTTGCCTTCACTTACGAAGAGCTTCATCTGGTCGTTGGCAGCTTCTCCGCTACGTAGGGACTGGTAACTGGCTTTTATCGTGACAATATCTTTACTTTATATCAAGACAAGTAGCTGCCGGTAGAAACTTTGCCAGTGACGGCCCGCCCGGTCCACACGCTGATGCAAGCAGTGTCGGCCCTGTTACAAATGGCGGAAATGTAGTTTTTGAGCGGTGTCTGTGTCGTTCACAGAAACGGTAGCAGTCTGTCGAATGGACTACACCTCCCATAAATCATTTCTCAGAGCATAACTTCGATTTGTGTGACATTCGCTTGTTTTTGTCTCAATCGTAGCACCGCCGGGCGGGATTCGCCTTTTGTAACGTGAATAATATGCCGGGCGACGTCCTATGATTAAATCGGCAAACTATGGCTCCGCCCATTCAGTAATCTTATTGGTTCCGCGTTAAATCATATTGCGCTATTGTAGCCAATCTCAAACCACCAAACCCCACACAGCGAAAGCTATTTTCCATCCACTTAAAGAGCCAGGCAGATTTATCGCCATGAGCTCCACCAGGCAACTTACTGCCCACGTATGACTGTTAAGTGCACTGTGGAGTTCTTCTCTCTGCTTCCGTTATCTGAATTATGTGAAGTTACCGTTATTTTTTATTTTACCCACGTGACCAGACGCAACTTCTGCTCACTCTGCAATTCACTCCAAAAGACAACTGAGCTGTCACCACGTCGCTGCGAGGTGAGTGATGGTGTGTTCCTGCACTATGCAAAGATGAGGTTTCTGCTGAATTGTTTATTCAGACAACTTATATTCCTGCTGTGAAATATCAATATCATTGCAGGAAATGTTTTCTGAAATTACGTTAAACTGTTATTTTAATCTACTGTGGAATTATTGCAACTATACAAACTATGAACCATAAAACGACTTAATAAAAAGTTCACATTATTACATCACATTATTTTATCACCTGTCAGATCTGAGTACATTTAAAAAATATCTTATTCTCACTCAAACGAGTCACTCATTCAGTGTTATGACAGAGTCAACTCTTGTCAGCATGGATATGATATGGAAAATATATATACTTATAAGCCTAGAATCAGTGGATACCATTACAATACATGTATCATAATGTTTCCATCTACTGTGAAGTTTGTGCAAGTTTGTAGACCAATGCTCCAACTCTAATGTTTAGCAACACAGGATTAAGGTTAACACATTTTGCAGTTACCAAAAATAAGAGGCCCACTTTATTCAAAAACAACATTTTTTTCCCACATCATGGTGTCAAACCACATGTAGCTTATACTGTCACAGATACTTATACTCAGCTGGGGCGCTGCAAGAGAGCCACAAAGACCAAACATGCACTTAAAACACTTCAACCATTTCTTTTGGAAGACCACTTTCCACTTTTTAGAGTTTCCTCTCCACACACTTTTCGAAATCTGAAACAATTTAAATGTTTCCTTTAATTTAAGTATACCTAGTCCTTCAGCCGATTATGCATTCTCACTTCACCACTACAATGGTGCTGACTCCGTGACCTCCATTATCATATCATTCATAAGAATTTTTAATCTCAACATTTGTATCTATTTTCTTTTAGTGCGGAAATATTTGTATGCTACTGCATGCAGGCTTTAGCCTTCACATGCTTCACAGAATGGGTTAACCACAAAGTGTGATTGGAAACAGTTTGACTGACGCATTGCATTTTTTCAGTTTCATAATCTTTCTTAAGTCCATGCAAAGCAGGAGATTTGCTCCCCTTTTCGCCAGTCTGTGACGACGCGGGCTTGAAAGATTATTCTCCAGTTGCAACTTTGCTGATTAAAAGTGCCCTGTACCATGCACAGTATTAGCATGAGGGTTACAAGTTCGCTGTAATTGCTAGTGTACTTCACATGTGGCGGGAGCAGTGTCAAAGACAGATTGAGAGACTGAAGCGTTTTACGTCATGGTATCTTACCAGTCAGATTAGTCTGTGGTCTATTTCTTGTTCTCCACAGTGTGAGATTCTTGCATGCATGCTATCAGCTGTGGAGCAGAATTATACAGTAGCAGATCACAAAGTGCAGCAAAACCTTACTGTACAGACCAGGTAATACCCACAACACAACGTTGTCTCTGCGTGCAGTTATATGGAGTTTGGTCCTTAACTGGCAAATCTGACAGATCTGTGTTTTTCTTTTGGTATTCATTTTTATTAAAAATAAAAATAAAATAAAATAAAAATTATTCTGTACACCTACCTAAAACGAATGCAGTCTAATACATCAGCCCTGCAATACTGTTCAGTGATTGAACTTTGCGGTCATTTTGGAGGCTGCATGTTTTTGGTGCTGCTTAATTGTACTGGGTTTTATAGATTTTTCTGATATTTTGTCCAGTCTCTTTATATCCCTGAGGATCCCAAGGCTGAGAAGACCGAGACGTTTGGTTCAATATGTTATTACTAATTGATAGATACATATGGAGATACATAGTTACATGACACTGTATACTCCACTCAGAATAAACAGGGTCTTCTATTTACTTACTATGCTATATTCAAGCAGCTTCCCATGTATAGTAGCTCCACCTACATTCACATCTGTGCTCTGTTTTAATCCAGTTTAATCCTGCATTTACTTTTAGTATGTGTGCAGTGATTTGTGCGTTCACTAGCTTGTATTATGCATAGGTACAGCACTATAAACTTCACCCCAGAAATTGAGAAGGTGATAAATATTGTTGTAAAACAGGGCTGAAACATGTTTGAAACTTGCCCATGCTGTTTCATGCACTGTGTAAATGTAGACGGCAACCTTTTTAATAATCGATTAATCAATCATTTCAGTCATTTTTCAAGTAGAAGTGGTGAAAGTGTGCTGCACATTCTCTGATTTCAGCTTCTCAAATGGGGGAATTGCTACTTTTCTTTATCATCTTTGTAAACTGGATATTTTTACGTTTTGGACTTAACAAAACAAGACATTTGAAGATGCCACTTTTGGCTTTCTTAAATGTGATTGCACTTTTTAAACAGTATTTTGTGACATTTTGTACACTAAACGATTAGTCTAATAAGTAAGAAAATAATCATTAGATGCAGCCCTACTCTGCATGCACAAATACAGTAAATGGAAGGAAGAAATGGGAGGAAAGTTGTTCTTAGACAAACAATTGCATTGCATAAATTAATAGTCCTGAAGGCACCATGGGTAAACACTCTAACTCAAATGTCTGAGACATCCTGAACCCTTATTGTTATTTGTATAATGTTTCTTTATTGAACAAATAACCCCTTTAACTCTATGAAGGCATCAAAGCTGTGTCTGCACATGTGTCTCTTCTCTCCAGTGTTTGCCTTGGGAGGTTTATCTGCTCTTCCTTGTGCCCCAACAGAATTGTGCTCACTTCAGCCGCACAGGGCTGAAAGTGGGTCTTTGACTTGCTTGATAGCTTTTGACAGCTCACTCTCATCCCCGGTGGATCAATGGAGCTCAGCGCTCTTCATTAGAAACATCAATGTAGCGCACATTCCCACAGGCTCAGCAACAACCCGTTAGCCCAGTCAGAGAGTGGAGGTTTATTTTGTTATTCTCTAAAGGTCATTCTTGACTTCTGTGTGACATTTTCTTTTCTTTAATTGACGAGTATATTGGGAGAGAGGAATACCTTTTATGTTTGTCATTAATTGATACTTAACAATGCTGGTCAAACATCCCTAACCCTTCCATGTGAATAAAATATGATTATTGTTTTTTTTCAGTTCATATCACATAGAATAAAAAAATCATTTAAACACTTTTCATTCTGTTTGACTGCTGCAGACAGAAATCCATGCACTGCCAAATCAATATCTTGGCAACTTGAGTCTGATTTTCAGTCTTAAAATATTCTTTAACAAGGAATTAAATCAATGTGGTTGGATACCTCTACTCTGCTGTTTTCTTCTTTTAGTAAGCTAACAATTCAGGTCAATTACAGAAAAAGTATTGCCAAACTTTTATGTTTTAAGTAAATTTACAAGCATATGACTAACATTCACCTGTTCCAACTTCTCAAATTAGCAGATTTACTGCTTTTCTGTGTTTTTATATTATTGTAAATTGAATATATTGACCAGTTATTGGACAAAGCAAAATGTTGTTATCTTGTGCTGTAATGTTAATAAATGAATCAAGAAACAAATGATTTTTACCTCAATACTATTTCAAATGAAAAACCATAAGGTGACACAGATATTCTTTGCTGTATTTCTCACACATAAGAAAAACTGCTTATTGAAATAAGAAACATTTTTCATAAGCTTATTTCTCGTGCTGAAATAACCTTATTATGATTTAACTAGAAGTATACTAGCAGTGTATTTTTCATCATCCATATAATGCATGAGCTAATTAAAAATGTGATGCTTGAATTAATTCTTTCAAGAGTTTAAAATGCCCCCTGAGCAATCCTGCACTACTTTGCCTAACTGGCAAACACTGGTCTGTCTGGTTGTTGTTTATATTCAAATGGGGTAAATGAGAAGTTCAATATTATTATACGAGTCAAGTCTCTGAAGAAGTTTGCTATGTGTTGATGCAGGCTGCAGGGTTCATTGTAAACACAAGTATTGCGTCAGCAAACGCTTGATGATGGCATCACACATGTGAAATGTTATGTGCAACAAGAAACAAATAGCACACATACTGGAGACACTGGAGATGGTAGTTGGTCGCAGCAGTTGTTGTCATGATGATAGTAGAGAGCATGAGCCAATGGCTGCTTTACTGTCATCATCTGTTTTTTGATTGGCTCTCTGACAATTTACACAGCTAATCACTGAAACAATTCTGCCCACCTGTTTAGTCACACAGACACACACACACACACACACAAACACACACACACACAAACGCACACACACACACGCGCGCATTCATAACACGCATTCACACAGGCAGCCAGTCGTCACACTGGGAAACGCAGTGTGTGTTTCAGTGTCTCTCTCTGGTCTAATCATCAATAATGCATGGCTCTGGGAGGATGAAAGGCTGTTTTGGCTTGAGGCATGTGTCTCATATGGAGAGAGAGACATCAGCACTAGTAGTTTTAACTGTACATTCATAGACAAAGTGAACGCTCACATGGCTGTCCTGGTAGAGCTGCTCATTATCTGAGAGTGGATTGATTTCAGGCTAAATGTTTACATTAATTAATTAATATGTGGAAATTGATTTTCTTTCTGTATTCTAGGGTTTTCTTGGAGTGTTTCAGTTGTCTAAATTGACAGTGTGTGTTCATTTTTTTAAATCCCTCCGAGACAAAGATGTTATTTTCTGTCTTTTGGTGTCGCCGCATTCCCGCTAAAAATGTTGATTGCTATTTTTCTAAAAGTAAGTATTACATGTTAATGGTCCTTAGTTGTCAAAATCTGTTTCAGGTGCAGTTTAGGTTAAGTCTTGTAACAGGTGGCTCGGTTTAGCATTGATTTTTAGGAAAATTTCAAGGCACTTCTGTGCTTATTCCAATATATACTGCTGTGTAACAAAGCCCTTTAACCATAATCTATGATGTGGACACATGACGCAATACCACACCTCATTCAGCCTTACCTGACTTCAATTTGGGACTAATGCAGTCCCACGAGAAACAATAGAGACCATGCACAGGCAGCATGGCTCATGTCACTGTAAAGAACTAATAGCAGCTGTTTGGCTGACACAGATATTAAATCAGCAGTCCTGTTAACTTTTCAGTGTCACACTTTTAATTTAATTTAGTGGTGATTAAAGTTACCGAACAGTATGTATCACGCGTAGCAACTTGTTCTTCTGTCTCATTTTCCTGTGAACCCTTTGGTTATAGACATTCATATGTTAATACAGTACAGTCTACGTGCCTATGTGTGTGTGCGTGTGTGTGTTTGCTATGTGTATACGGATGTGGGGGTGCACGCAAAAACCCTTTGAAGTCCCTCATTCACTCTCCTCTTCCCCATGTCTCCACTCTCTTTTTGAAGCTCATGTAGCCATGATTATTAAAGCCGCCCTCTTTCGACTTCAAACATATGGAATGAATATGGATACGATATGGCACAAAAACTTCCACCAACACCCATCACTCCATTTCTGTCCTGCCGTGTGGCGGAGATTGATAGCCCCAGCGATCTTAAATTATCTCTGTGGGAACTGAACTTGCCATTCAGTTAAGTGGCTTGTCTTTGGGTTGGGGCATGAGCTGTTTGGAGTTATGACTGCGTGTCCAGAATGATATGAAGCTACAGCTTCTGCTCATTTTATTCACAAGGTTTGTGGAACTGTCCTTTTTTGGCATCCCCTCAGGTTCTCTGTGTCCTTAGCCAGCTTTGTAAACATTATCTCCAGGTGGTTTTGCATGAATGCCTCCTGCTCATAAACTACATATTGTTTACACTTTATTGCTTTTTCCTAAGCATACAATATGTTTTTGTACCATGTAATGATGATGCCACGTTGACAAAATGATTTAAAGTCTTACTTCACTTGGATGTTTGACCTTCACTGTGCAGAATGACACTAGAAGACTGTTTCAACATTCATCTGCTGAAGGGGGATAGATTCTCTGTGCTCTCCTTCAATTTGAGTTTAACACGTCTATGTAGACGAGCGTGTTTTGTGACAAGTGTGATGTTGACTTTTCAGTGGAGTAGGAGACAACCTGCGTGAAATTCATTAATTTCTGTGGTTTTCAATGACGGAGAATTAGAACAAATTATTATTCAACAGCACAGTATATAAAACATGTCTGGAGGCGATCTGTAAGCTTTTAAGCAACTGAATGTTCTCTGTGATGGATTATCAATCTCAAGCAAGCTTCAAGTGGATTTTCGCACCATTATTGCAAGACCTGAAAGCCATGACTGCCTGGAAGTCGGGAAGTAAATCTAAAAATGTATGTATGTTTTGGAAAATGGTTGACTAAAACGTGCAAAAAAAACCAAAAACATGCAAAGCATATAATCCCTAAAGAATTTAATCTAATGGCCTTTCGGGACTTGGTTGGTTTGACTGACATTGTAAAACGCTGGCAGTGTCGCATCACATCCTGATGATTCTGAACATTTAATATTAAAACTCAGTCAAGTATCTCCTCTTAAAAGAAGTGGGGAGGTTTGCATCAACATTTGCATGAATGTCTTCTGCTCCACTGCCAACATCCACTTGGTGGATTTGCTTAACTGTGTGGCGGATCTTTGATGTCCAGTGGCACTGTTGACCAGTTGGCTCTGCGTATGGATCAATGGCTCAATCAATAAACTGGGCAGCTGGTTTGCTTTTGTTTGGTCGGCATAAGAGTCCTCTCCCACTCTGTTTTTCCCTCTCACCCAGTTCCTCTTTCTCAACTATGTATGGTTTATTTGCATGAATGGGTAATGGCCAGCTGACGCTCTCTCTGTCATTTCCTCTGTTTTTTAACTCTCAGGCAAAATGGGGGAAGGTCTGGTCAGCATGGGGTTGAACGAGTGGAGGCGGGATCACTTTTCCACACAGGATTAATTGTGTGTGTGTTTGTGTGTGTGTGTGTGCGCATGAGAGAGAGAGAGATTGTGTGTGAGTTTCTGCAGGAGGGAGCTGCTAGCTTGTGTCAGTTTTAGTGGTGTCTGCCCCACCTTTTTCATAACCCCTTTGCTCTCTAATCTTTGCCACACCAGAAAGGCAATGACTCTTCCGTTTGGGCTGGACGGCGGCTGTTTAAATACATTTTAATAATCTTCTCCTGCTGATTTTTTCTTGTTCTTTAAGGTTTATCGGTGGGGTTGCACGCATGGATCTGACTGCAGAGTGAGCTGGTGATTTCACTGACACAGACACGCTCTCACTCACTTCAGGACCATGGTGAGTCGCTCTTGTTTTCTCTCTGTCTCTCTCGCATTGATGCACAAATTGTATACTCTCCATTTCTTTAGCTCAGTCTGACTTGCATGCATACACAGTCTGAGCTAGGGTGAAAGCACTCGAGCACAGGGAGACAGACGAATAACACTCTTTTGGCTTTTTGAAAGTTTGCTCTCGTTTTTCCTCCCAATCCTTACTTTTAATAATTCCTTCCCTCTGTTTTCTCCTTTATCTCTCCGTGTGTGTTGTTGATACTGCAACATAAGCTCTGTGCCCTCGGCCCCTGGCACAAACTATCATTGACTCTCAACAGCCTTGACAGGGTGCCTGTGTCTGTCTCTGACACCATATGGTCTTCTCTGTATGTTTGGGTGTATGACGCCAGTGCCCTCTTCTCTATCATCTGACCTGCAAATAGAAACATGGTCTGGCCTCATTTTCTCTCAGTAGATCCAAATTTGAATGATCACAATCTGTCCTATTAAAATTTTTGCCACTGTTTAAATTCAGGTTTACTCTTCATAGTAAAATAATGCAATTTTAATTAGTTCTTGTTAATTAGCATTTTGTTTTGTATATACTTAAAATATCCTTATAGATTTCTTGTTTGAAACTGTAAAAATCACTGTAATTAAAATCTTGAGTCATGTGGTGAGAAAGGCCAACTCCATTCTTGGCTTCTCCTCTCTCCCCTTAGCAAGCAGGCTGAGCTGTTGCTCTTTGGGAGCATCATTAAAAGGTGCCTGAACTCAGAATGACACAACCATGGACTTTAACGTTGCCGTAACAGACTAATTTGCACATAAGACCATGAAGCCTCCTGTACCTGTGCTAATAAGTGAATTGATGATCCTCAGCAAATGTGTCTAACGTCAGCCCTAACTCAACAAATGTTAGGTTAGATAAAACCCCACAGTATCTGGGTGTCATTCATTTATTTTCCTGCGTTTCACCACCTTTTTCTTTTTAATAGCCAGTTGTTTTGTGCAGTGAAGAGAGACAGGAAAAGACAAACAGGTGTGCAGTAGTATCAGAAGAGCTCTTCCTGTCTTTGCAGGGAGAAGAACTCATGATAAAAATCCCAGACAGGTGGCACGGATAGGCACTGCTGTATCTTCTGGCCTTTCTTTAAACCCAGAATGTATGTAATTCTTCCCTGCCCATCTAAATTACACATTACTGAAGCCAAGCAGCAGGATTGTTAAGCCAAAAACAACTGCTACTCTCTGCTTCAAAGCTCAGCTTGACAGTAATGAATGCTACTCACAGAGCTGCACAGTAGTCAGATGGGGCATGATGAGAGCAACTCAACATCACGTACTGTAAATACATGCTGGTGACAACAGTCTCTATCGGCTGTCAACACTTACAGGTTCTAACCAAATTGCCTGAGATGTTTTACGCCAGAAAGACAAATGGCAAGATAGAGAGGATATGACCCAAACTGTGGTTGAACCTTGATGTGTCTATGCAGTTTCCTGTTTGCTTGCTCGCTTTTTACATCTCAGTTTTGCCTCTATCTGCAAGTGAAGACAGTAAGTAGGGGCATTTCCGAAGATGAAGAGGCTTAATGCACACCAGAAGAGACTCAGCTGTGGACCAACTAAAAACTTCTTGACCTTTATTTAAAAAACAAAAAAAAAACAAGTGTAAATTAAAATACGTGACACTCACATAGCTTCCACAGCTACAGGCTGGTTTGCTTTATTATGTTCTGTCACTTATGGTTGCAAATGGTAGCAAACTTTAGATAGATATTTTTTGCATAATTGACATTATTAACTAAGTTCACTTAATTTAGAACTCCTCTTTACTTGTGCAACTGTCACTGTGTCATTGTGGACACAGTGGCCTAATATATAACATAGTATCGCTTTAAATCATGCAGTCACAACTTCACATTGTGCTATAATCACATTTCCCACACAGTCTGACTTCTTAAAAGATTGCAATAAATACACTTCTATGTAGATGTTGTGATGTTTGATTTTCTCATTGATTACGGTGAACGTTCCCATACGTTTTTTATCTTATTGGAAATTACATACTCATAAACATACATATTCATAAAATATAATATTTTATCAAGCACACAAGCATAAAAATTCACTTGGGTTTGCTCCAAATGTTTGTTGTACAAGTTTATTCATTTATGTTTTCCAGTCACCTCACAACCTAAGCCAGTTGTATCGTGTACTATGAGTTAAGTTTCCCGTATTTCCATTTTCCTAGTGTGGAATGGTATTTATTCTAATTTATTACATTTTGATAAAGTGCCTTGGAAATGCTCCTGTGTCCCTTGTGGTGAGCTTCCTGCCAGTGTCAGCTAGCCAGCCAGGCAGACAGGCAGTCCCTCTGCCCATATGCTGGTATAGAGGGATTTTACTGTAATTCTCTGTAGCGGTGGGGGTCACAGATTCATTCCTGTGCTTTAATAACAGTGGGATTATGAAGGTTTAGCCAGCTAACCCTGCCCTCTCTTCCATCGCCTTCACATGGCTCACAGCTCTATCCAGCTTCATCCATTACTCCACGTCTCAGTTTCTCTATTATATTATTTTCTCATCTAGTCCTGACTATCTGCCTTTTTGTGCACTCTCTTTTTGGTTTCCATATGTCTTGTCCATCTACATTTCTAAGTCTTCTCTGGATCCCAGCCCCTCTACATCCTCAGTAATGCATGTCTGAGGGAATGTCTCTATTTATTTTCTGGGATCTCTCATGTTTGCTGCCTCTCCTTTTCTCACCCAGACTGAGATGGGTTGGGCCTGACTGTGACTGAGGCACTGTTGCTAGGTGCCTAGGGATGTTCCCCTTTCTGTCTATGCTTGCGTGTATGTGTGTGTGTGTGGGGGGGTGTATTGCTATGTGTCTGGCAGAAAGTTATATGCTCTCTTATGTAAGCAGGTCTTGGCTGGATAGAGCAGGGGTTTAGCTTGGGGATGCTGGCTCAGGTGGAGGGACGGAAACAGATGCTATTTTGGGCTTACATCTTCGAAACGCACAAGTTATTCACCCACACGTGTCTTAGTTCTAACAGGATGAAAGGACAATGGAAAAGTGGTGTACTGTGGTGGTGTGCAAATATCTGCAGTGACATTTCGTTCTCATCCATGTCTGTCAAGTATATTAAAATTCTAATTAATTTACAAATATTGGCAATAGTGCTGACATGATCAGTTAGAGGTGATGGTAGGTGGATTTGGATCCCTTTGAACAGAGCCAGGCAACTTATTTTCCCCTGTTTAGAGTCTATGATATGAAAAAGAGAAAACAGAAAATATTCACTTTTGAGAATCTGGAAGCTATGAACGTTTGGCATTGTTGCTCAAAACAGCCATTTTATGAAGATGCTGAAAAACATTGATATTTCAGTAATCTCTCTCTCTCTCTCTGTGTGTATCTCTCTGTCCACTTTTTCCTCTGTTTCAGAGCATGGCACTGGCTTGGCTCCAGTCTCACCTGCCCTGTGCTAAACCAACCAGTATCACCACTATCAAGCACCAGCTGGCTTACAGCAAAGCTTGCTGAGCAGGACTGTGTGGAAAGCCATGCTGTCAGGGACTTGGCGACGTTCTGTTGGGCACCAGCAGTCTGCTGCAGGGCCTGTGGTGGCCTCCAGGGGGTTGACAGTGTGTGGGGTCCCCAGCGGCACGGTGGTCCTCGAGGCCCAGTATGACTACAACTACCGTGGTGCTGATGGGCGGCAGGTCTGCATCAGGGAGGGCGAACGGTTTATTCTCCTGAAAAAGACCAACACTGACTGGTGGCAGGTGAGAAATCTTTTGTTTGTCATGTGTTGGTGGAATCAAATATTTTAGAAAAACATGCACAGGGAGTTCAAGGAAGTTTGAATTTGGAACAACGCTGGCAACATTCTGTGTTCTGTTCTAGTCAACAAATACAATGAAAAGACCTAAACCAACAATTGGATAGCTCATCTCTCACTACTTTTCGACTTCCCTACCCTGTTTGTGGCTTTCAGCTCCAAGCCCATTTGTTCTTACTGAAGATCTAAATCTTTGAAAACTAGTCATGAATATACACTTTCATTTCTACACAAAGCTCGATAAATTCCTAAAACAGCTGGGCACTGTAGTTTTTATCAATCGAACAAATAGTGCATTTTCAGTCGCTGATTTAGAGTATTTAAAGCAGTAGGATGGTATGTCTGGGATCGACTTTTGGGATTTGTTTACAATAAGGAAAATAAAGAATATCAACAGACACCAGTCAATCAAGTAAGCACACAATCCACCTCAAATAGGGGTGGACAATATAATCATACATTCCATTTTTTACCACATTCCAGGAAAGAAATTACTTTGTATTTCAAAAGAGAAGTTGTGGGTTTTGTCATCACAGGAACTGCAGTGTAACACATTTCCACACACAGTTCAAGCCTCAGCTGTTGGTTGACGCTTGGTTGAACTAAGTGGATTTATGTGGGAGAAAATAGCGAAAGCATATGAAAATCTGTTTGTTCTTTGACAGGTGCGGAGGATTGGGGCAGCCAGCAAAACAAAGCCGTTGTATGTCCCTGCGACATATGTGACAGAGGTGCCCATTGCGCCGATGCCCTCGCCACAGCGCTTGGTCATGTCTGCCTCACTGAACTCCAACCTCAGGATACTGCCAAGGGGGTCACTCAGTCCTGGCCCGACAGGGACCACCTATAATGAACGGCATCAAGGTAAAGTGTGAGAGGAAGAGTAAACATCTGGTGTGTGTTTCTCAGTTGCAATGACGGTTTAATTCTGTATAAGAGCAAAACAAATGTGTGTATTGATGTTTTATTTTGAATACAGAAAGAAAATGAGTTAACTGATCCGTCTAAAATGAGAATTTATTTTGCCGTCCTCCCTCAGTGAACAAACCCATCTACTGCTCCATGGAAAACCTCAGTTCCAACAGTGCCTTCCAGAGGCTGGACAACAACACCAGCACAGGTGGAGGCCGCTTCCCCACGCTGCCCCTCTCTGGATTCACCTTCACCCCCAACTCTCCCACGTCCCCGTCAGGTCACCTCATGGTCCCTGGTTCCCCTGCGGCTTCCACGGCCCAAACAGCACCACGGAACCCGAGGGTGGTCCCCATGATCACTCGGAGCCAGAGCTCCAGCAACCTGCCTGAAAACGTGACGGAGAACCTGTACGATGAGGTGGGCGGTGGCTTCAGCAGTCGCGTCAACCACAGGATGCCCAAGAAGTCGTGTAGCCAGTGGGACATGCTGGGATCTTCCGGCAAGAACAACCATCTGCAGGTAGGAAGAGGCTTTAAGACAGACATTAAACAGATGTTATTCAAACATCTGGTTCATACAGCAGAGCCACAATGGAGAGTAAAGGGGAATCATCGTACTGCATTCGGAAACCTGGATTTTGTTCCCATATTTCTGTCAATTAAGATTTCATGGGTTCTACTCTCGTGGTAATGTTGAATTGATTTTTTTTGGAAAGCTGTAGGAGGCTTGGAATTGTTTTGTCATTCAATGTCGTTTAAACCAGAATTCTCACATTTTTATAACAACGATGGTTATTAAAAGTTATAAGTTACAGTGACCAATACTATAAAATTAAATGAACAGACTAACACCTGCGTTGACAAAAACAGAGTTTCCCTTCAGTTATACCAAAGCAGGGCATGCTCACATCAATTGTGTTTGAGTAAAGCTTTGGCCCAGTGAGATCGATGCCTTTCACAATTGGGTGGCACAAAATAATTGACAGCAGGAATCAAACCAAAGATTTGCTCATTGCACTGATAGCCCGCAAATACATTTAATGTAATAGAGCAATGTTTCAATCTGAAATGCAGTGACATTTTATGCTCATCCATACACACATCCAAAGCAGTAAGAAGTGTTTTATTTATTCGCAGATGTTTACAGCCATGGCCAGGAACTCCAGTAAAGTTTGAATGAGTAATTTAATCTCATTGAGATATCTTGTGTATGGAATAAGACTCAAACTGAGCTTGAGTTCACATTTGTGACACAGAAAGTCCATCTGAAACTAGTTAACAGCAAAAAAGTACAAGAAAGAGTCACTTAAAAAGAACAGATGAATCCAGCACTTGGTAGTTTTTTGGGATGGACGTGCTTTACACTCACTAAATACTAGAGCTGACAACCTTAATCACACCTACTACCACTACCATTAACAATTATCAAAGAGTTACAGGTTTAAGGAAATGTATATTTTTATCTGATAGCCAGCAGTTACGTTATTAGGAAATGAACCAAGAGGCAAACGACAGTCTCAACTGTAAATTCAGCTGTTACATGATGCTTTCTCTGATCTTAATTAGTATGAAGAATAGTGAATGAATGAAAAATAGGTTCAACTAATCCATCACATGTTTGCTGGCTTTGAAGGAAGTGTGGGATTTGATTCATTTGACTTCCTCTCATTTGCAAAATCTCTGATCTGATGGAATTAAAGATCGTAACTCCAACACTATAATAAAGGGTAAACCTTAAGAAACAAATAGAAAACATGGTAAACTATAGGTGAACAATAGGTCTCAGCATAATTATTGAGATGTTCTTTTTTTACTACATTCAATCGGAAATTGAATGGTGTATTTCAGGTGGACATTTTGTACAACACTGATTGAAATAAAAATGACTTCTTGAGCGGTCCCACCAGACAGCTGAGTTCAGGCATGACAGCAGAGGTTGTGTTTGATCTACGTCTGTACTTGACCTTAATAATCCTCCTAGAGCAGCAATCAAGTTAGCATTGTCGTGACGTCAGAGCCTCCGTGTATTACATCAGACGGGATTACACAAGGCGTTGTTGTTGAGCAAAATTCTGAATGTTATCTGTCTCTCAGCTGAGGGAAGCTCCCACAGCCAAGTATCCTAACTGTCTCGCCAAAAGCAGTTTTGCTTTCACTGAACCACGCATGCACCAGTGACTTCCGACTTTGGTTAGCTGTGATCTCAGTGGAAACGACAGTGCTCTTCCCATCTCTCTCATTTCCTCTTCTTCCCACTGTGTGTTTCTGTGTGTATCCCTCTCTCTCTCTCTCTCTCTCTCTCTCTCTCTCTCTCTCTGAGGACCTTCTACGCTCGAGCCTTTAACACCAGTACACATCAGCCACATTCAGGTCATAACTCCCAGCATTTCATCCTGGAAACCACCCTCTCACCATACAATTTTGTCTGTCTTCACCAAATTGTTGCCACAAAGTTGGAAGCACAATACTGTTTAAAGTATCATTGTTTGCTGTAACATTAAGATTGGCGCAAAGGGGCCAAGCCCATATCAAGATGTGGATTGGGGTGTCCACATACTTTTGGCCATTTAGTGCAGAATGAGTGATGAAATGCAATAAAAGTCCGCCCACAGAATCAAACAGTTTACATTTTGGGTGTGTGTTTAAGACCACTAAACCACGTTGACACACCCGATTTTCAGCTTTACACTTATGTGTACTATATGAATTATATGAAGTTTCATGACATCATTCACTTCACTTCTATTGTGTTTCTAGTCAAATATGACTTACCATAGAAAATGAATGTATAACCCTGAGCAAAGAATTGAAACACACACCAGCACGCACACACACCATACACGCAACATGTCATTGTCCTCTGTCTGGACCCCTCACCCCACGCAAACCAAACCATTCAAACAAAATGTTGGGACAGAAAACATCCACAATTCTCAGGACCAACCACATTCATTCAGACACAATCACACTTCAAAACGTCTGCTGCAAGACAGGTCTATTTTCTTATTATTTCCGCATCCACAGGTACTAAACTCTCATCAATAATGTAGCCAAAATACAAACTGCAAAATATGTTTGTTGAAAATGAGTTTGGAATGGCAGTAATACACACAAATACACTCACACAAAAAGACTGTAACTTTCTTCCATAGTGCAGGGCTCCCTGAGTGGTCTTTAAAGATTTTCTTCTGTCACAAATCAATTATTGTGGAAGTTTGCAGAACAAATTTAAATTTACATTTTTTACATAATTCTGGTGTTATGTTGTCATGGCAGCAAATCACAGCCATTGCCATGTAGGTTTGACATTTCCCAGCAGCTTTTCTACTGGAAAAAATGTATTAAAATATATTTTGTCATTTCATCATTGGCTTTTAAGCTAATGACTGAGGTAACAGATTGGTAACAAGTTGGCAGAAGAGTCCTTAGAAATCAATGCACTATCAAAAATATATATGCTCCCCAAAGTCTGTCATTTACTTATAAATCTAGAAGATTTGTTCAAAGTTATGATTTTTTTAATGTTGTAAAAGCCATGACCATATTTGACGGTGCAGAGACACTTGGTTTAGATTTAACCACTGAGGTGAGAAGGAGGAAACAGTGAAACAGGAAGCTTCAGGTGAGCTGGAGGCTCAGTGCTGCCCCCTGGAGTCAACACACGTACATCCTTTTTTTGCCTTACACACGTACACACATTCCTCAGTCATCTGAAACGACTAGGTGTTATGTAACAGGGATCAAACAGCTAGCCAGTCAATCAGTTAGTGAATTATGTCTCAGATATGTTTTGTGGAAAGATAATTCTCCATGCACATCTTTTCAATCAGTTCTATTGGATATTTTATGTCGTCTCTTGTAGCTGTTGCTTTAGTCCTCTCTATCTGGGTGAGCATGTGCGTTCCTATAAGCTCTGTCTTAATCCAAAGTCTGATGGGTTATTCTTTATTAAGAGGCGGTGGGATTTATTTGTGATTTCTGAAGGCTTTCTGTTTCTTCACACTGAGATGACTGTGTGCCCCCGTTCTGAATGCACATACCTTGTCATGTAATAAGGTCAAGTCAAGCTTATTTGGCCTGTATACCGTACAATTATCTCAGCATACAACGCCTACTGTAGGATATGTAGAACCCTGTTGTGTGTAAAGAAAAAGCCTGTAAAGTTGGACAAACGGATACACAGAGCCATATGATAACATGAGCATATATACATTCCCACATTGAAGCACAAACAGAATAACAAACACACACTAATTAAAGGTAATGCTGTCTGTGTAGCTTGATATAGCATGTTCTTCTGTGCCATTAAGCTCAATCTTTATAAAAAAAACACAAATGACATGCTCCTATAGAAATATAGAATTTCACAAGCCTTTAAAGTTGCAGTTAGCATCATCGAATTACAATTTTTCTTGGTTATAAACTGGTGTTTCATTTTGATTTGTATTTTTGCTGTTAATTTTACATTTGTATTTAAGTCAATTTTTTTCTCCTTTTCCTCTCCCCCTCCCTTTCTTTCTTTCTCTTTTCCCCCTTTACTCTTTCTGCCTACAAGGTCCCAACAGAGTCCTATCTGGCCCAGTTGTCCTGGCAGAACTCCCCCCTTTACAATAAAATGCAGCCAGAGAAACCTCTGTCGCAGCCGGAGCCGCCCAGCCCTGCCCCAGGTCAGCAGCCTCTTCAGATCATAGACCTTTGGGAGCAGTACTTGGACCCGTGCACAGGGAGAAGCTACTACATCAACACCATCACGGAGGAGAGGTCCTGGAAACCCCCTCGCCGGGCCCGTGGACGCACCGCCAACAAGGTAAAGCACCCAACCCAGCTGGTGTTCATCCACTGTTTGTTACTCCTCCTGAATCTACTTTTTTTCTTTCACTGAAATTGCTTTACATTTGAAAAGGTGGGCAATTTTTCAGCACAGGATGAAGGCTTCTTTTCTCACAGGAGTAGAAAGAAAAGGGTTAGGGTGTAGAGTAAAAAAGTCTGCTCATTTATATGCTCACATAGTTTGACTGTATCAGCACTAAAAGGGACCTTTTCAGCCAAAGAACTTCATAAGACCTAAAGGAGAGCACCCTGGCTCGCATATTTTCTCTTTACTTAGACATGAGGTGATCCAGAGAGGGTTGCACACACGGTGATCAGGTTTCCACAGCTGGAAGGTGAAGTTTAGTGCACGTGGGGAGACTCATATATAAGTTTGGCAGTTACTCTATAATATTTGGAATAGGGTCACATTGAACTTAACAACAACAAGAGTTGTTGAATATTTCATAGTAAGTGGTAAAGGTTTTTGATATGGATAGACAGCTTTAAAGGAATAGTTTGACATTTTGGGAAATGTGCTTGTTTGCTTTCTTACTGAGGGCTACAGCAAGGGGATGGTTAGCGTAGTTTCACACAAAGGAAAACAGGAGGAAACATCTGCCTGGCTCTGTCCAAAGGTAACAAAGTCCATCTACCACCACCTCTAAACAGTTTAACACGTTATATCTCATTCACTTAGAAAAACCAGTGTAAAAACTACAATTCACTGTTTTATAAGGGGTTGTGGCTCAAAGCAGTTGCCAGGCAACCAGCGGAGATTCCATGATGTTACTTACCCTCAGCCAAGAAATAGCTGGGTACATAACCCCTCGTAAAATGGGGCTCAGAGGTGCTGGTAGGCAGATTTTGGCCAGGCTAATTGTTTCCCCCTGTTTCCAGTCTTTGTGCTAAGCTAAGTTAACTGTCTGCTGGCAGTAGCTGCATGTTTAACGGACAGATATGTGAGTGGTATCGACCCTCTCATCTAACTCTCTGCAAGAAAGTGAATACATGTACATCATTTTCCACAATATTGAAGTATTTCTTTAACACTTGGAGATGATATGAATATTGTACAGTATCTGACCAAAGGTTATTGATATGGACAGACATATTTGATTCAAGTATCCAACTAAATCTATAGAAAATTGACACAATAACACAAACTTACAGTATAGTGCATTCTAACAAGCTTTCAGTAAATAAATACATTTCACAGTCACAATGTGTTTTCTTCTGTTTTTCTGACAGGCCAGTCCAGTACAACCTCAGACATTACCCAGAGAAACCAATCTGTCGCTCACACTTCCTGAAGCTGGCAATGGAACTATGCACAGGGTAAGATGATTGTACTTCTAAAGAAGTGATGACATTTTCTGTGATTTAACAACTTGATCCTGAATTACTATACTTACAATGGTAACCGGAACACCTTTCATACCGGTAATCACGGGATATGTGAGTATTTGGGATGATGAGATTAGGGTGAGGTTTGACCTGTAGTGACAAAATGACACGTGGCTTTGTTGGGTAAACATCTTGCTCTGCTGGTATTGTGTTTTCTCCGCCCCCACCTGTAACTAACCACAGAGAGCAACACATGCATGCCAAAGATAAACACATCACTCTTGCATTCTGTTTTCCTTGTTCTTTCTTTTGTGCTTCACCTCTGCACTGTCAGGCACTTTAGATCACCTGTGTTAAAATGCCATAAAAAGGAAGTTCTATGAATGAGTATCCCAAAGAATATATACACACATTTATCACTAGACTGATCTCTCTCTAACCACACAGGAGTTTCTGAGGGTGGAGACACCTCAACGTGTACTCCTGCTGTTGAGTTAGGTCTTCATGTTAGTGCAGTGCTTTAATAAAATATATATAATTAAAATGTTCACATTTAATTATAATGTTTTATATACTCATTCATTTGCTCATTTATATATTCATGTATATCTGTTCATACACTGTCACAAGGAAGTTTGTACTGATGAGGTGCTGAGAAATGTGTGTGCTATGTGACCAGTTGGGTGTGTTTGATTCAGGTTTTTTTAACGATCATTCATTTGGTTCTTCATTACTGTCAAGAACATTTACATTTACATTCTTATCTTGTTGCTCCCTCCTATGATGAAAAAAAATATTTTCTGGGTAACATTTTTGAAGTGAAAACAGCTGAGCATCTGTAAACACAGATAGACAGAACAAACCACAGTGAGACATATACAGTGTGTGTGTGTGTGTGTGTGTGTGTGTGTATATGTATATATATATATATATATAAGTATATATATATATATATGTGTGTGTGTGTGTGTGTGTGTGAATCTATTGTCCGCATCTATCTGTTACCCAGAGTGCACGCAGGGTCCAGACAGGACTGTGTTCCAGATAAAAGCAGGGAGAAATGCTAAGTGGGGGCCAAATTAAAAAGGGGATTACATCTTTCAAGTTGCCTTGCTCGCTGCCTTATTTATTTATTAACTGTCCCCTGACCCACACGTCCTCTCAAATGGTATTTTAGTTGGGCTAATCCCTAAGGGGAATAACAAGGTAATGCCTTTTGATCTGATGCAGATGAGCAGATGCCATTAGAGCCACACAGAGGGAGACAGAGGACTCTTTTAAAATCCACAACATTACAACACATTTGCTAAATTTAAACCACCCACTGAAACTTCCCATAAGCCTCAAACCCCTCCCTGACCTCACACATGCCGTCATAGTCAAACGGCCACTATTTCCTTCATTTCAACTATTTTGTAAACTTGATTGAGTGTTTGAGGAAGTACGTCCTTTGTAAAGGTTTTGGGAATTCATGCAAGAGCCAGCAGTGACTGAAATTGACCTTAAGACCGAATCAATGACATCTACGTGGTAAAGCAACGCAAGCTGCATGATCCAGATTGTTGGGGATAAGCATTTTGCATCTCAAGATTGCGTTGCCTCAACATTGCGTCAGTGTTTCAAATTAATGTTGCTCGTCAAAAAAAATACCCACATGATCAAAGCAGTGATTCCCCCATCAAGTGAGTTTGAGATGCATTCTGTAGACCTACACTACCGTTCAAAAGTTTGGGGTCACCCAAACAATTTTGTGTTTTCCATGAAAAGTCACACTTATTCACCACCATACGTTGTGAAATGAATAGAAAATAGAGTCAAGACA